>PVJH01049870.1:0-10111 GCA_004026705.1 Nesogale talazaci | reverse complement strand
TATCTTATGCTGCCCCACATCTCTCCTTGCCCACTTCTCTGATGTCCATCCTCCAGATAGGAGGTTATGTGCAGATCCTTGTAATTGACTCACCCTGTCTACCCCACCTTCCCTCCACCCATCAGGTGACTACACTCTGACTACTGTTCCTGAGGGGTTCATCTGTCTTGGGTTCCCTGTATTTCCAGTTTCCATTTGTACCAGTGTACCTCCTCCAGTCCAGCTGGATTTGTAAGGTAGAATTGAGATCATGATAGTTGGGGGAAGAAACCTTTATTTTAGTGACTTATGAAAGACATTGTTCATGAATGTCTATTAACCTTTACTAAAAGGTACTCTCAATAAAGTGGAATAAAGAATCTGTATGTCTTTGTATTCAATTAGTTTTAAAATTTACTTAAGGCCTGGGTGGAGCACAGAGTTGGAGAGTCTTTTAGTTGCTTGAAAGATTCAATCAAGAAACTGAATAGAGGGCTGAGCCCCGGGGGGCGTAGTGGTTGTGCGTGGGACTGCACCCCACTGGGATGGAAGTTCAATTCCAGCTCCACAGAGCAAAGGCTGGGCCTCCTACTCCCACCACCAGGGCAGTGATACCTTAAAAAATAATAATAATAAAAAATAAATTAAAAAAAAAAGAAACTGAATAGTTTCTTAGTTCCTATCATATATGCAATTGATTAAGCTGGATTCTGTCCTACAGATGCTGAATATTGTTCTCAAGCAATGTTGAAACAATGTATAGTTCCACTCTGGCTTCCAAAAATTTACTAAAGGATCTTTGAACTTGGTTACAAGACCTAGTATATCAGGTACAACCAATAGTATTGAAGGAAGAAGTTCAAGAGGCACTGAATGCATTAGCTAAAAAGAAAACTCAGCACCATCGAATTGATGCCAAGTTAGTTGACTTATGGGACAGAGCAGACCTGCCCTTTTGAGTTTCCTAGACTGTAACTCTTTAAGGGAGGAGAAAGCCCATTTTCCCCTCAGAGTGCAAATGGCTGCCCTGGGGGGTGGATTACCCCCCAACTTGTAACCACTATGCCACCAGGGCTTCAGCCAAAAATAAGGCTCCAGGTATTGATAAAATACTAATTGAAATGTTTCAAGAAGCTGATGGAAGTACTAGGAACATTTAGTAGTCTATGCAGGAAAATTTGAAGACAGCTACTTGGCCAACTGAAAGGAAGAGATAGATATTTGTACCCATTCCAAATAAAGGTGACCAAAAGAATGTTCAAATTTTATAATAATCATTAATAGCATATGCATGTAAAATTTTGCTGAATATCATCCAACTGCTGTTGTCAGCAGTACATCGATAGAGAGCTGTCAGAAATTCAGACTGGATTCAGAAGAGGCCTTGGAACAAGGAATATAATTGCTGATGTGGGATGGATATTGGCTGAAAGCAGAGAATACAAGGAAGATGTTTACCTGTGTTTGACTATGCAAACACTTTTGACTACATGGATCACAACAAACTATGGATATCCTTATGAATGGGAATCCCAAAATACTACATTGTGCTCTTGCAGAACCTGCACCTGGATCAAGAAGCAGTTGTGCAAATAGATCAAGGAAGTATTGCGTGGTTTAAAATCAGGATAGGTGTGTATCTGGGTCGTATCCTGTCATCATACTTATTCAGTCTGTAGGTTAAGAAAAATCAGAGTATATGAAGAAGAATGTGGCATCAGGATTGGAAAAAGACTTATTAATAACCTGCTCCAGGAAGATGATACAAGCGTGCTTGCTTAAAGTGAGGACGACTTGAAGCACGTGCCGATGAAGATCAAGGACAGCAGTCTTCAGTATGGATTTCCAATTCAATGAGAAGAAAACCCAAATCCTCACAACTCGACCAATAAGTAACATGGTATACACAGAAAATACGGAAGTTGTCAAGGATTTCCCCTTGCTTGGATCCACGATTCAAGCTCATGGAAGCAGCCGTCAAGAGATCACAGGACTGGATGAATCTCCTGCAGAAGGTCTCTTTAAAAGTGTGAAAAGCAAGGATGTTACTTTGAAGACTAAGCTGTATTGGATCAAGCTATGGTTGCTTCATATTCAAATGAAAGTTGAAAATTAAATAAGGCAGAAGAAGCATTCAAATTATAGTGCTGGTGAAGTGTATTGAAAGTACCATAGATGCCCCCCCCCCAAAAAAAAAAAACCAGAAAGTACCATAGATGGCTAAAAAAAAAACCCAAACACATTTGTTTTGGAAGAAGTATAACCAGGATACTCTCATGTACTTTGGACATGTTAGCAGGAGAGACTAATCCTTGGAGAAGATATCCTGCTTGGAAATGTAGGGAAGATTTCAACAAGGCTGGATTGACACAAGTGGCTATGTGAATGGGCTCCAGCACTAGCACAATTGTGAGAATGGCACAGGACAAGGCAGGTTTGTTTGCCGCACACTGGCTTGCTAAGTGTAGGAATCTAACAACAAAACTAAAAGACCTGGGAATGTTAGGGATTTTTACAATTTATAACCCTTAAAGTCAGCAGGAATCTGAAAAGCTCATAGGCACAATTCCATCATTCACTAAATAAAAAGAAAGCTCCATAAATAAGTACCCTCAAACACTGTGGCAAAGCCTAGGTGAGAAAAGATTCTAGCCTAGGGCTCCTTCTCTACCACTTTCCCTCTACATTGTATTTTTTTTTGGGGGGGGGGGCATCACGGCTCTCTGGTGGTGGGAGTAGGAGGCCCAGCCCCACTGCTGGAATCGAACTTCCGTCCCAGTGGGCCGCAGTCCTGAGCACAACCACTACGCCACCGGGGCTCAGCCCTCTAGATTATATTCTTTTTGATGTTTAAGGATCAAACAATTTTAGGGTACAGTTAAATCTTTGTAAAAGAGTCATCTAGTTTCATGGTAACATAGTGGTAGCACATTTGGTGCATTAAAGCTTTTTGAATTCTTCCTTGTGATTTTTCCGTCCAGTTGAACAGTCTTGGCAGCAGCATTGGATGGTAGAAGGCCCACGGCCCTCTGAAGTTCAACAGGTCCAGCAGTGTGATCTCAAGCCCTAACCTTGCTAAGCCCCCACTCCCTCATTTCTAAAATGAGTTGGATAGCAAAACTGATTTGACACTTAGTGGTAGCACAGGTAAAATATATGCCTAGCACAGTGAGGGGACATGGTAAGTACTTGAATAGCAGGAGCAGTTGCTATCATTATTTCCTTTTATTTTTTTGCGCATCACTGCCCTGGTGGGAGTCAGTTGCTAGTATTAATATAGTGAATACCAATCTTTTAGTAGTATTGGTCACGCAATATTTACTGCCAAGGATTCACAGTGACCCCATAGGACAGAATAATTTCTCTTGGGAACTCTTTGGGTTTCCAAGGTTGTAACTCTATATACGAGCAGGAAGCCTGATCTTTCTCCTAAAACATATACGCAGTCCGAAGAATCGTGATTTATATTTAATTAAGTTACATAGTGTAACTGAAATCAACAGATGCTGAGGAAATTTTCAGAGCTTCTGTAAATATGAAGTCTATATAAAGTAGTGAGGTTTTTTGTTTTTTTTGCAGGAAGTACAGGAACCTGGAAGAGTACTGTTACATTATGGGAGTTGCAATCAATGTCATGAAGTTAAAGGTGTGTGAGGGCTGAGCCCCGGTGGCGTAGTGGTTTTGAGCGGGACTGCGGCCCACTGGGATGGAGGTTCGATTCCGGCTCCCAGGAGCAAAGGCTGGGCCTCCTACTCCCACCACCTGAGGGCAGTGACGCCTTAAAAAAAAAAAAAGTGTGTGAATTGTTAACATGAAAATTAGTGGAAAACTAGTTTCTTCTATAAACTTCCTCCCAAATCACAATAAAAAGTAAAACAAAAACACTGTCTTTGAGTAGATTCTGACTCATAGTGAGGGAGTGGAACTGCCCTAAAAGGCTTCACAAGGCAAAAAAAGTGAAGTTTTGTATGTTTGATGAGCTTTCAGTACCATTTTATCATATTCTTCAAAAGGCTTATGACTTAGGGGAAAATGTCATTACCTGTGTGCTTTACTTTTCCATGATGAAGTGCAAATGATTAAGCACTTGATGATGAGTGGAAATGTTGGTGGCTTGAGCCCATGGAGAAAGCCTCGAGATGTGCTTACCTAAGGTCACAGCTTTGGAAACCCTAGAGTTGCTTTACTCCGCATGCATGGGCTCAGAATTGATGCCACTGCCACTAACCCCCACCACCACCAAGTTTTCTGTAAAGCCATACAAACCATTCCTGCAACATTTTCTTTATAAAACAAACAAGCACACAGTTTCCAATTATCTAGGGAAATATTACAAGTATATATAATTTTTTACATCCATTTTTTACTTACTGCCCTCAAATTATTAAAGATAAATAATTAGATGTTTTATAAAAGTTTTTTGAGCTAAAGCAATTTTATTTTTTAATTTTCTGCATCACTGCCCTGGTGGGTGTAGGAAGCCCAGCCTTGCTCCTAGAGAGCTGCTGTTGGATTTGAACCGCCAACCTTGTGGGCAGCAGTCCCGCACACAACCACTGAGCCACCGGGGCTCAGCTAAGTTAAAACAGTTTTAAAAACAGGCTCAATACTGTTATAAACCAATTGGTATAAAATTTATTAGCAAGTACAAAGAAAAAATGTTTCATACAATATTGGTAATTTTCCTTAAAGAACAACATAATACTGAATACACAGAAATTTTTGACATTGTAAGTCTGTCAACTAATATTAGGCACATCTACATTTCTCTAATGACATTTTTTAATGGAAAAACTAAGTAAAACTATGTGTATATAGATGTGTGTGTACATTTATAAAACTCAAACTCCTGCAATCAAATTGGTTGTAACTCATAGGGACTCCGTAGGACAGGTTAGAACTGCCTGAGGGTTTCTGAGACTGCTCTGTACGGAAATATAAAGAGCCTCATCTTTCTCTCATGGAGCTACTGGTGGTTTAGAATGGCCAATCTTGTGATTAGGAGCCCAATACTTAACCACTATGCCACCAGAAATTGCTCTCTGTATGTGTTTTCTTAATACTATTTGTAGAAGTATATTTTAATTTTCCACAGGCTAGTAGCTGTTAAATATAACTTACACTATAGATTCTAGAGTATAGCAACATTAAATAAGTCAAAAATTATACAAAAAATCAGATACTTTTATTAAAGTACCAAGATATGAAGCTATGGTTTCTAGACATATCTTCCACCTAGGTGGACACAACTCTTGAAGTCTGTTTCCTTTTCTCTAACCCTTCCCTGAAGAATTCACTGCCCTGCAATTGATAAGACAAAAAGATAGATTTGGCATACTGGAAGGACTCAAGTCATGTTCCTTTTCATCCTTCTTAGAATTTGGAGGGAAAATCTGAATAGTCAAGTGGTTTCCCAACACAATTCTCTCATAGAATAGCACTTACTGCTCTCAAAGAACGAGCAGGTACATTGCTGTGATGGGAAAAACTTCCTTGGCAAATTTTCCTCACCTTTTTCTCACTAATGTAATTTTCCATGTTCTTAAAACTGTGATTGTGATTGTCTTATGTTCTTCAAGAAAATCTATCAAGATTACTCCTATGGAGTAAAAAAATAAATGGGAGGAAAAATTAAAAAGAGTTTAAAAAGAGTATTCCTTTGGGAGCTCTAAAAGCAGTCCCCATAACCATCTGAGCTGACTTTTCTGCTTTGATTTGAATTGGCCCAGAGAATTTCAGAAGCCACTGTTTTGATTGGACCTATTGTAGAAAATACCCTAACTGCAAGACTAAAACTGGTTTATTACTGAGAGAACTTGTCTGCTGCCACCCAACTGCAGACCTATTTAGGCACATTTTGTTTGGCATTAGCTCATACATGTATGAAATGGAACCCTAGTTGCACTACTTTCTGACCTTACCTCTTAATTACCTTGTTTTCAATTATGTACTTTCACTAAGCATGACTATAATACTATGGTATGTACAACTTCATAAAAACATTCTAGTAAATTTGGTGACAGGCAGTAAAAAAGATCAGTACTAGAGAAAAGAGCTCATTCTGCCCTGATAGGTTAGAGGTAAAAGAACAATGTTCCAGTTACCTATTGAATATGTTATTTTACTATGAAAAGAAAAACATAAGCAAGTACAATTTTAAAAAATTACAATTTTTGTAAGTGTACAAAAATAAGAATTTAGACATTCCTAAGTCAAGAAATGTAATGCTTGGGTCCAAAAATTATGTTAATAGTATTATTACCCTATTGGCTTGTTTTTAAGACTCTATCGAAAACAGGTCCTTCTAGTCCCTTGTTGGGGCTTTTAAAAAAAAATCTGCAAATTTATAGAGTAAGATTACCTGGGCCTAACTATTTGTGTAATTGACTGCTTTTGAACTGTTTAAGTTGAATCTCATGGAAACTGCATCATAGAAACCCAACTGAAGACTAAGCATAACAGTGGGACAATAGGAAAGTGAAATAGAAGAAAGAACTAGGAGGCTGAGGGCATTTATAGAGGTCAAAATACAGGCCAGGCATGTACATATATAAATATATATATATATATATATATATATATATGATGGGGAATAGATCTACGTTTATATTTACAGGTTTAGTATTAAGATAACAGATGGACAATGGGCCTCCACTTAAGTACTCCCTCAATGCAAGAACATTTTGTTCTATTAAATTGGCATTCCATGATGCTCACCTTTCCAAAACGATTGCTAAAGACAAATGTGTGCATAAGCAAATATGATGAAGAAAGCTGATGGTGCCCAACTATCAAAAGATAGTGTCTGGGGTCTTAAAAAGCATGAAGGTAAGCAAGCAGCAAGCCAACTCAGAAGCAATAAAGCCCACATGGAAGAAGCTTACCAGCCTGTGTGATCACGAGAGGTTGAAGGGGTCAGGTATCAAGCATCAAAAATCACGCAATTTTGAATCTGCAGATTCAGGACCCAAATTTTGAATCTGCAGATTTAGGACCCAAAGCCCATCTATTGGCAAGTGGACATCCCCTTACTGAGGGCTCGTAGGGAGGAGACTAGCCAGTCAAGGTACAGTGTAGCAATGATGAAACATACAACTTTCCTCTAGTTCTTAAATGCTTCCTCCTCCACTCTCTCCCAAGTACCATAATTCCAATTCTATTGTATAAATCCAGCTAGACCAGAGGATGTACACTGGTACAGATAGGAACTGGAAACAGGAAACCCAGAACAGATGATCCCTACTGGGAGGGTGGAGGGAAGGTGGGGTAGAAAGGGGGAACTGATTACAAGGATCAACATATAATCTCCTCCTTGGGGGCGGAAAACAGAAATGAGGGTGAAGGGACAGTGTAAGATATGGCAAAATAATAATAATTTATAAATTATCAAAGATACATGAGGGAGAGGGGAGTGGAGAGGGAGGGTTAAAAATGAGGAGCTGATACCGAGGGTTCATGTAGAAAGCAAATGTTTTGAGAATGATAAAGGCAACGAATGTATAAATGTGTTTGACATACAATGGATGCATATATGGATTGTGATGAGTTGTATGAGCCCCAAATAAAATGATTAAAACAAAAAATCAACAAAAAAGCTGGGAATATAGATGTTACTGGCAAGAAAACAAATCAAGAACAGATGTTCATATTCATTAGACCCAGTTTTCAACTCTAGGTTGAGTCTCTTGATATACTAATTTATCAGTAAAAATCTTATATTCCTGATTATTATGAAAACCTAGATATATATTTTGTCTCTTCTAGTATGACCACATCTTACTTTCTGTGAATAGATTATACAACTTTGAGGGGGAGAGGATAAAGCAAATTTAATTGGGCAATTAGCCTACATTAATCATTAAAATAATAATTTTCCATAATTATTATAATTTAACATTCTGCTGAAAAGTTTCTTCGTTAAAATAGGTCACAGGCTAAGTGGTATATTTTATTATAAATAGAATAACTTATCTAAAAAAATTTCAACAATTACATAATACAGTTAAAACCTTAAAAAACTTCTGAAAAAGGGCTGAGCCTGGTGGGTAAGTGGTTGAGTGCAGGACTGCGGCCTGCGGGCTTGGCAGTTCAAATCCAGCGGCAGCTCTCAGGAGCAGCACTGGGTAGCGCCCATGACCACCAGAGGCAGTGATGCCCACCAAAAAAAAAAAAAAAAAGAAAAACTTCTGAAAATAAATCCCAAATATTCCCAAAATCTGTGATTTCAATGCCTATATATGTTGGAATGGCTTTGAGAACATATGCACTACTTTGAGAACATTTTAAACAACATTCTTCTAAGTATCTGTAACATAGCATGGAACCTTAACAAAAAACCCCAAAATTTCCACTTCATAGATTTCAAAAAGTCTGCATAAATTTGTAGAAAAGTCTCCTAGGCTCTCTCTTGGACATATTAATTTTGTCTAAATGACACAAATCCTCTGAAGCTGATGGTGTGAATGAGTAACCTATAATGAATCCAAGGGAAAATCAAGAACTGGCTGAGGCAGGTACACTACTATCCTAATTTGACAATCGGAACAGACAACAGAGAAAGTATATAGAAGAGACACAACATTTGAAAAACAGCAAGTGGAGGTCAGTCAGTGGAGTGGTAAACAAGTTCCAATTGTTTCTTAAGGCTTCAATATATTTGGATGCATTTAAAAATTTTTTTTGGATGCATTTTAATATGTGAAATTCCTAATGTCAATGAATCATAGAAATACAGTAACAATGAGTAGTTATATTGCTTTATAAAGTATAGAAACATTTTTGAAGTGCAATGGATAAACAAATTCTAGTGTTTGAAAAGATAAATGTTTACTCTGGATAATTCACTCATTTTCTAATAATGCAGAATAGAGTGAGGTACATCACACGGACTCAAGAGCATAGAACTCATCAAAACAGTATTGTTCATTAGAATATGTGTTCTGAATTTAAAAATCAACATCAATTTCTTTGTTCTCTAGTTTATATTCTTCTAAAGTTCCCTTTTCTCTGGCATTTGAAAATGCTTTAAAATCATGAACTTTGCCTTTTAGAACACTAAGCTCATTTTGCATTTTTAATAGGCTATTATCATATTGAATTCTTTCAAGAGTTTTCTGCATCTCCATAATTTCAGATACTGCTTTCAGCATATCATCTTCTACATTAAACATCTGCATAGTCAAGTCTTCCATTTTCTTTTCTGTACCTACTAGATCCTGAGAGACCCTGAGGATGGAGTGAACAGCACTTTCGATTGTTGGCAAATGTGTCTTGCATTCTTCAACTTTGGGCTCATAGTTGGATAGTTTATTAGTCAAGTCTTCATCTCTGGCAAAGAGAGCATGCTGTTCTTCTTCTAGCTTTTCAACTGCTTTTGTATCAGAGCCAAGTTGCTCCTCTATCCGGACAAGATCTTCTTCTTCCTGCCTTTTGATGGTTCTAATATTTCTTCGTGTGCTATCTTCCAAATCCTTCAGTCGTTCAGTGAGCAATTTTATTCCTTGTTCAGCTGAGTTAATTTGGACAGTAACTTGAGAATGTATTTGTTTTGCTTCTGATTTGAAGGAGTCTGTATTAACATTCATTTCTTCTAGGCTTCTCTCCCAGAAATTTGTAACATTCTGGAATTTCTCATGAAGGCTTTCCATCTTTTGAACAAGAACATCTTCACTATTTTGAATGTCACGTACGATACTTCGTAGGCGGGACACTTCCTGCTCAAACTGGGTGACCAAAGACATGGATGCTGTAGCTTCGTGCAGGATACTTTCAGAAGACTCAAGCTGTATTTATAACACAAAACAATTCCCAAGGCTACTTAATAGTTGTTAAAGGAAAGAAATACGCTATAACAATCAGGAATATAACGTACTAAGATAAAATTTTGATGCTGTCTAAAATTTCCTAGTACATCAGAATCATATGACGGAAACATGTATTACTTTAATAGTTTTAATGTATTTTCAACAAAATTAACAAAATAATCTTATTAGAAATATATACACCTGGATTTATAATCCTAGATAGATGTGTATTTACACGCACCCATATTCAAGCAATAAAGGATGTTAAAGAAGCTAGTCTAGCAAACTTCTCTTTTTCATTCCAACTACAGGTAATTTAGCTTTTTTTT
>PVJH01049869.1:0-10123 GCA_004026705.1 Nesogale talazaci | reverse complement strand
AGAAGTGTGTGAGGGGAGATGTCGGGCAGTGTGAGATATGGCAAAATAATCATTTATAAAGTATTGAGGGTTAGTGGGGTGGGGGAGCGGGGAGCGAGGGGAAAGGATGAAAAACTGATATCAAGGGCTCAAATGGAAACGCAGATATTTGGAGAATGTCAACATCAGTAGGCATGTGAAGGTGCTTGATACGGTGTATGTATGTTTGTATTATGATAAGCGATGTACAAGCCCCCAATAAAATGATTAAAGAAAAAAGAAAAGAAAAAACCCAGACCAAAAAAAAGTTTATTGTGCTCTAATATATATGATTCAGTAGTTCAATCATATCAAGAAGGGTTGTGCAATCATCACCACAATCAACCTTTGTGGAACCTTTTCTTCCTTCTCATCTCCATTAATGGTGATTCTCCCTTTCACCTACCTTCCCCTTCCAATTCCCCAAAGAATCATTAATCCACCCATTCTAGCTTCCCTACAGAGAAAAGCATATAAAACAAGGACAAAAACAATCCAAAAATGGTCAGCAACAATAACCATAAAAAATAAAAAGGCCTCAATATAAGGGAAAGCAGAAAATATTGAAAATTTAGAATAAATTGAAAATGTTTCTAAAGGGAGAGTTAATGGCATGTTATTACATTCCAGCCTTAGTAGCACGGCTAAAACCCATGTTACAATACTCTTTGTCTGATAGTTGTGCTATTCAGTTCCTAGCCTATGCATGGTAGGGATTAACCAGGGTCTCAATCAATGTATTGACCCTGTAAGTGGATTTGGAGCTTCCACGATTTACCATAGCATTCTACAAACTTGGTTATTAGAATTTAGGTACTGGTACTCTTCTCTCCTCTTGGTTTGGATCTTATTTACAATCTTTAGATCACGTTGGTTAGTGGGTTTCTTCCATGTGGACTTAACTGACTCCTCATTTAGATAGCTGCTTATTTTGAGGCAAACCTTTTTTGTTTGTTTGTTTTTGAACAGTGTTTTTTTTGGGGGGGTGGCGCATCACTGCTCTCCAGTGGTGGGGGTAAGAGGTCCAGTCCCATTGCTGGAATTGAACCTCCGTCCCAGTGGGCCACAGTCCCGCGCACAACCACTACGTCACCGGGGCTCAGCCCTGTTTTTGAACAGTTTTATTAGCACTTTATCCACATCATATAATTCAATCAATCAATCATATGGAGAAGAGTTGTACAATTTGTCATCATATGAAATTCTAGAATGTTTTCTTCTTTGTAGTCATTGTTATCATGTAATTATTCTTTTTCTAATTGCGGCAAGAATATACACAACAGAACATTCTCCAGTTCCACAACTTTTACTTGTATAATTCAGGGTCAGTATAGTTGGTATCAATAATGCTCTACATGTTGTACAACTATTATTGACATTCTTTTCCAGTTTATTATGCCATCATTGATATCGATGCAACACCCTCAGTGCAGCGACTCTTTTCTATTCACCTATAATAGGAATTAATCGAGTTTGATTTCTTTGATTGCTGTTGTTCATTGTTGATGGGGTACTCACATATCATATCATTTCATGATTAATCAGTTTGTATAATCACAATCAGTTATAATGCTCCCTCCTCCAGAGACAAGCCTTTAAGACCCCAGACATATTTTTCCTGATAGCCAGACCCCATCTGATTTATTCACCTCATTTTGCTATGGTACCCATGTCTTCGGTGATCTCATGGGGGCAGGTCACAAAAATGAATTGTTCTTATTTTAGGGCTATGATCAAGTGAGAGCTCAAAATACATTCCTAAAACTATGATTTCTATATGTCCTCAATTCACTTTTCGATCCATCATTGTAATTTTATTGTAGTACATTATAAATCATTCTCATGGGGCTTAAGATGATTTTATTGATAATATCATTTCAGTTGATGGTAAAACACTGTTGAGCAAAGGAATTTATATGGGTAGAGCTTCTTATTAGACCACAATGCATGAATTGCTAATGTATACATCTTCAAAATGTGGGTGCCTACACACTAGCTACACAAGCTGTGAGATTGGAGATAAGATAATACTTTCAGCAATAGTCATTGATGAAGACAGAACCATAACTGGTAGACTAACACATATTACAAAAAGAGCATGAAAAGAGCAAATGTGTATTGGTCCCAGGTCACTATCTATTGGTGACATTCAAAGCAATAGCTCTGGACCCACCCAAAGACCAACAACCACAAAATCCCTAGCCTTGGAATAGTGATTGTTTGCTTCTTTTCCCAGTAGGCCATTTCATCCTAAAGTTCCTTAGTTCTACTACAAGCAAGTTTAAGGTAAAGTCCAGATTGTCTAGTGGAATGTCTTATTTGGAACCTTCTGGTGTGGTCTATGAAGGGTGTTATGTACCTCAAAAGAACAGCGTCTGGGGCTGAGCCCTGGTGGCGTAGTGGTTGTGCGCAGGACTGTAGCCCACTGGTCTGGAGGTTCGAATCCAGTAGCAAAGCTGGGCCTCCTACTCCCACCACCAGAGGGCAGTGATGCCCCCAAAACAAAACGAACAAACAAAAAGGAACGGCGTCTGAAGTCTCAGTTATAGCATGCTGTCTGTGTGACTGGGGCTGGTTAGAAACTAGGTCAAAAGTGCCCAGGTAGGAATATAATAGCATACTTTCTCCTTGGAGTCTCTGTAAGTAATGTTAAACACTTTTCTCAATGGCACGGTCCTCCCCCCCCTCCCACCCGGGTTACCTACCATCAGAAGTTCAACTAACTTCTCCGCTACAGACACATCTCCACTCCATTGATTTCCCAGTAATGTTCACTAATTATTCTTGTAGGATTGTCTGTTGACTTAGGATGAACATTGAATATTATATGGAAGGAATTAATTAATTTCCTCCCCATAACACTAGAAACTGACCCCATCTGGAGTGACCCTGCCTCTCTGAAGATGATTTTTAAGCTGTCCTAATAGGGAGTGATAAATAGCTATTGTGAACTAGGTAGCAATACTACTTCACTGCTTGGGGGACCAGATTGGATTGATTACACAACTTTGGAACCAGAGACTGAATTGATCTTCGTTCTAGAACTTATAGTATTGGGTAAATACAATAGCTATCCTTTTAAGAATAACTAACTTTACTCAACATAATGGTTTCCAGGTCCATCCATGTCATGAGGGGTTGCATGGTTTCATCACTGTTTTTCAGGGATGTACCAGGTTTTTTCAAATCCATTTTTCAACTGAAGGGTGTCTGAGCTGTTTCCAACTTCTTGCTATTGTGAACTGTGCTGCGAAGAACATGGGAGAGCAATGTCTGTTTGTGGTCTCTTATTTCTCTGGGGTCTATACCCAGCAGAGGTATTGCTGGGTCGAATGGTGCTTCTATTGCCAGTTGATTCGAGAAGTTCTATGTCACTCTGCACAATGGGTGTGCATGTTCACAATCCCATCAGTGCTTTATGAGAGTTCCAGTTGCTCCAAACCTTGTTCAGCATTTGTTGTTCTGACTCTTTGTTTTGTCGCTCCCTGATTGTGTTCCCTTTAGTATATTTGGTATCTTTTGTGCATTCTGCAATTGGGCCCTTAAATTTGTCTCAATTTTCTCATTGATAGTCCTGATAGCTCTGAGGTTTGGATTTAGGTGTCTAATCCACTAGTGCATGCGATACGGTATGCACAATATGTGCTCTCCCGCATTCTTCTGTAGATGCAGATCCAATCGCTCCAGCACCATTTGTTGAAGAGGAGGTCTGCTAGACGTGACTGAACTATAGAATAACATATGTGTCAACTCTCAATTAATAATAAAAATGTTTAAGTTTCAAAGAAGAATAAATATAAAAATTCTATAAATATATTAAAAGTAATCTATGAATGCAATGAAAATACCACCTTATTGAATGGTGACATCCCCAACACTGTTGTTTGCAACGAGAATTTTATCCTCAAGAAAGTAATAGCCTCATTCTCAAAAGTTCACTGCTAACGTCTATTCTGACTCACGGCGACCCTAGAGAACAGAATGGAACTGTCTCTTCTGGCTTTTAAGAGTATGAATTTTTACAAGACTTTCATCTTTCTCCTAAGGAGGAGCTGGTTGTTTCAAACTGCTGAAAATTAGCAGCCTAATACATAACCCACGACACCAGCAGGGCCCCCCCATCCTTACTGTCCTCTTTCATCGGACTTGAAAAGTAAGACACAAAGAAAGAAGAGATCGCTCTGCAGAAAGGAATATGAAAACCCGGGAGAGAAGCAAGAGTGGGAGAACCTTTCGTGTGAAAAAAGACCCATTGTACAGACTCTGCCCCAAATTTGGCTGCTCACATTTCCACATGTCAAAAGCACTCTTTTTGATAAATGTGAGCTCTGAGTGACCATCCTTTTTGTCATCCTCAAAGTGTAATGATTTGATTTTACCTTTAGCATGTGAATTTCTCTACTTCTGCAGAGAACGCTACAACATGACACAGTATATGAGGTTAAAGCCCAATCTATTCCTGATGCGAAGTACTTTAAAGGCTTTTGAAGTGTATGGGGTCCAAGTTATCGCTAGACGTGATTGTGCATGTGGTGTGGTATGGTAATCGTCCTCCTGCATTCTTCTGTAGGTGTAAATCTAGTATCTCCAACACCATTTGTTGACGAGGTGTCTCATTTAATACCTGTTGGCCAGAGGGCATTCTTTTTTTTCTTTTTTTTTTTAGGCATCACTGCCCTCTGGTGGTGGGAGTAGGAGGCCCAGCCTTTGCTCCTGTGGAGCTGGAATTGAACCTCCATCCCAATGGGCTGCAGTCCCGCGCACAACCACTACGCCACCAGGGCTCAGCCCTCACAGGGCATTCTTAACTGCCAGTTTAATGGAACGAATATGTTTCCAGGTAAGAGTATTCCTCTTTGGAACTAGGACTGCCAGATCTGAAGAGCATAGGGTTGCTGGGACAGGAAGCAGAAATGCTGCAAATGTTTCTCTAGGAGTAATAATGAGTCATGTCCCTCCTGTTTCCACTCCATGGTTCCCGGACCCTTGAATCCTGGCTATTGGAAACATTGCATCATATATTGGTCGCTGGTTTAGAACATATACAGCCTCCTGTAGCACATTCCCCCAATCCTGCAAGGTGTTGCCATCTAGCTAGTGTCCTAATTGTATCTTTTTTTTTCAATTATTAAATCACTTAATTGGGGGCTTTTACAGTTCTTATCACAATCCCTACATGCATCCATTGTGTCAAACACATTTGTACATGTTACCATCATTTTCAAAGTATTTCCATTCTACTTGAGTCCTTGATATCAGTTCCTAGCGTCCCTCCCCACCCTTTCTCCTTCCCTCATGAACCCTTGATAAATGATAATTATTATTTTCATATCTTACATCGTCAACTGTCTCCCTTCACCTACTTTTCTATCATTTGTCCCCCTAGGAAGGGGTTACATGTCAATCCTCATGATCTATTCCCTAGTTCTCCCCCCACTTTCCCCTTACCCTCCTAGTACCTCTATTCTCATTATTGGTCCTGAGGGGGTCATCTGTCCTGGATTCCCTGTGTTTCGGGTTCTTATCTGTAGCACAGTACATGTTCTGGTCTAGTTGGATTTGTAAGGCAGAATTGAGGTCATGATAGTGGGGGAGGGGGAGCATTAAAGAACTAGAGGAGAGCTGTAGGTTTCATCGGTGCTATATTGCATCCTGAATGACTCGTCTCTTCCTTGGGCCCTTTCTGTAAGGGAATGTCCAATTGTCTACAGTTGGACTTTGGGTCCCCACCTTGAGCCCTCCCCCACCACCCCCATTGGTATTTTTTCATTCTGGGTCTTTGATACCTGTTACCTGATCCCATCAACATCTCGTGATCACATACACTGCTGTGTTTCTTTCATTTGGGCTTTGTTGCTTTTCAGCTAGATGGTCGCTTGTTTATCTTCAAGCCTTTAAGGTCCCAGATGGTATGATCTTTTTTCAGCCAGGCACCATCAGCTTTCTTCATCACATTTGCTTATGCACCCATTCAGAGATTCTGTTGGGAAGATTCTCATCACTGAATGCCAGATTATTAGAACAAAATGCTCTTGCTTCAAAGGGGTACTTGAGGAAGATGCCCCAATGTGCATTTGCTACCTTAATACTTAATGCATAAATATAAGCACACAGATCGATTTCCCTATTGCTATATATAAATATATTTACATATGTACATGCCTGCATTTAGACCTCTATAAATGTCCTTTGCCTCCTAGCTCTTTCCTCTATTTCCTTTTGCTTTCCTCTTGTCCCAACTATGAAGTTTGGCCTTCATTCAGGTTTCATTAATACCTCAAGGTTACTTTGCCCTTGATTAACCCCCGCGAGGCATCCTTCACCCTTCTTTCCATCGACTTTAGTTCACTGTTGTTCCCTTGTCCCTGGGTTGGTTGACATCCCCCCTTTCTTTCTCCCACCCCTCTCTCTCCCATCTTAATTGTATCTTTAGAAGTCCATTCCATTGTTCTATCAAGTCAGTTCCTTCAGGATGATAAAGAACATTGTACAGTGAAGTTAGTTCCTTGATCTGAGGCAATGCTGTATGGGATACCATGTTGGGGGTTAAGGTATTCTGTAAGTCTACAAATGGTGGTTTTGGCAGCAGCAGTGCATTCAGGGAAGGCAAATTCATATTCAGAGTGTGTATTTCAATAAGAACAAAACATTGCCTTTTACATGATGGAAGCAGTCCCATGTTATCACCCTACCTTCTGGTTGCTGGTTGATCTTCCCAAAGAATGGTACCATATCTTGGACTCAGTATTGGTCTCTTCTGCTGGCAGGTTGGGCACTCATCAGTAGGAGTAGCCAAGCCAGCTTTGGTGAATGGAAGTCCATGTTGCTGAGCCCACGCCTAATTTCTATCCATCATACCAGGTGCACTTTGTTCATTTGCCCATTGGACAATGACAGGAGTGGTTTGGAAAAAAAGGATGATAGGTTCCATACATGATGTCACCCACTACGCTTAAAGGTTTAAATCCTCATTAGAGGTGAAACATTGACGCAGCCAAAAATATCTTCAAATTATTGTCCATTCAGAGAGGTTTAAAGTCATATTTTTTTGTTATTTCTTTTCTAGGCAAACTGGACAACCTGGTATACTGCTCGAGTTTTACACGTTAGGAGGGTTTTTCTCTCACCACTGACCTTCAGGGAAGTCCCAGGGAGTGCTGTTGCTGTCCACTTTTGAGTGGTTCCAGCATATTGTACAGAACCATCAGTATAGCAAGCATGAGCTTTCTGTTCTTTGGTCAACTGACCATAAGGCACTCTCCATGAGGCAAAAGATGCAGACTGGGAGAAGAAAGGAACTATGTTAGGAATGGAAACACTTGGGTCAGTTCTTCTTATAGCTTACTTGTACCATCAGGCCCTGCTTTAACCTGACCTCATCTATGCATGCTACTTCCATAACGATGGAGTATTGCTCTGCAGGTTCAACTTTATGACTCAGGGGTTCATAATAGCTCAGTTCAGGATGGACAGCTCAGGCTGCATTGTGATGTGGTCGCCCATGGTGAGGTGTTCAGTCTCCACTGAGACCCAGTAGCAGGCCAAAAACTGTTTTTCAAAAGGAAAGTAGTTGTCTGCAGAAGATGAGAGAGCTTTGCTCCAAAATCCTAAGGGTCTGCACTATGATTCACCAACAGGGGCCTGCCAAAGACTCCAAACTCCAAACCTGCCACTGAGACAAGTATCATTAGATCAGCTGTACCAGCTGGTCCAAGTGGCATAGTGGCTTGCACAACAGCTTGAACCAAAACCTGAACAAGAATATTTTCTTGTTGTGGTCCACACTCAAAGCTGGTAGTTTTTCAAGTCACTTGATATATAGACTTGAATAGCACCCCAAAACAAGAGATTTATTACCTCCAAAATCTAACATGGGTCACTAGGTGTTGTACCTCCTTTTTAGTTGTTGGAGGGTGTGCTAGTCCAGGTAGACTTGAGAAAGAAATTCATAGACATGCATGTGGATATAAGGGAAAGGAATGAAACATTGAGGAAACATCCCAACTCAGTCCAGTTCAAGGTCACAAGTCTGATATTAGCCCATATGTTGGGTACCAATCTATAAAGTCTTCCTCCAACTTACGAAGCACATGCAATGACACCCAGGACAATCGCAGGCCAGTGGGTGCAGAGTTTTGTGTATCCAGTGGCAGTAGAAGCCTCCCATGCTGGCAGGGGTCTCCCCATGGATCCTCATTTCCAGGGCTCAGGCTCCATCAGCAGTATCCATTGGCAGTAGAACTATCTCAGCACTGGCAGGGGTCTCTCTGTGGCTTCTCCAGCTCCAGAGGTCTGGTTCCATCAGGGCAAGCCCATGTGGCTTCTCCTCTAGCTCCTCTAGTCTCCAAGAATCAGGATCGATCAGCATGCTGTTACCTCATCTTGTCAATAGTTTGTCTTCCAGGAACGCAGTCAAATCTCTCTTCTTCAATTGGGAAATACTGTGAGACTTCCCAGGATTCTTAGGAGAAAGCCATGCCCACACAGAGATCTCATTGGTTATCTCCAGATTGATAGGCTAGACTCCTCCCCTAGACTCCCAATCATGAAATTGACACAGGAGTACATGACTGCCACAGAGGGGCCAGCCTCCAAAAATCATTCAGAGATGTCTCAGTTTAATCCCAAGCGCCAATGTTCTACTACTCAAACAGCAAAGTTTGAAAAAAATTATCTGCTCAGTGTTCATAACTTTGCTTGATAATCAAACTGAAATCTGACTTGAAAAAAACCTGTATGTATTAAACAAACAAACAAACAAACAACAACAACAAAAACTGCATGAACTGAGAGTGAGTCACACACCTCATCTGACCACAGACATAAAGGGGTGTTGCTAAGCCTAAAGTGTTGCTCTTGCTCAGACATCGAATCCTTATGTCACTGTGCTTTTTTTAAAACTTTGTGTAAAACTTCATGAACATGGATCCAAAGAAAGTTAATGATCACAGCAGTAAAACTAAGAGGAAAACTGTGAGAAGCACAATTGACAAGTTAGAGAAAAAAATCATTGTGAAATTTGCATCAGGTGCTGCTTAATTTGGCAATTGAGTCCAACATAGCTAAGTCATGATTATCAACATTTCTGCAAGATGTGAAATTGTTAACCAGGAAACAAAATACTCAGACTATGGAAGAGGATGAAAAATTACTATTAATTTGGATAATTAGCGTATCCGAGAAGGTGATATGCAAGAAGGCTAACTAAGAAGCCAATGTCATAAATCCTTAAAAGTCAGGCTATTCGCCTCTCCACCAGGGGAGTTTGCCTTGAAGGTCAGCAATGAAGCTGCAGCTTGGGGAGTGAGAGATGCCTGACCAGAGCATGTGACAAATGAAGGGGGAGGAAGAGAGAATGGAGTGCATCCTGGCCCATCGAGCCTTCAGGACGATATTCCCACTCAGAACAGCTGATCCACAAAGAGGATCATATGGCCAGCCCCACTATGAAACATGGCTACATGCACTGACCCAAGGCCTTTCGGGGGCAACAATAGAGAAACAGGGTCAGGATTTTACCCTGTCTGACACAAACACACCATGGCAAAACACTAAGGGTGTGCAACAGAGCATGGAGTCCCTCAGGGAGTGCCAAGGATATACTTTGGGGCCAGGGTATGGCACCCATCCAACTCAACCAGGGGACACTCCTGGAAATCAACAAACAGACCTTGTACTATTTAAGCTTTATTAGTTATTATTTTTAATTTTTTACATATATATAGGACAATGGTTTTTTTGTTATTGTTATTGCTATCATTGTTTTATTTTCTTTGGCTTCTTCATTTTAGGATGCCTTTTTTTGGTACATATTGTTTTCTCTGCAGGTCTATCTATATAAGACAGGCTGGACAAACAGTCTGGAGGTGAAAACGATGGAACCAATGGTTCTGGGGGGTGGGGGTGAGGAACATAAGAAAAGGAGTGGAGGGGGAAAGGAGGTGGTGTTGACCAGCCCAGGGATACGGACGGGTATAACAATTGATTCAAAATCAGTGATAAGGTGAGTGTGAGAGGTCCGATAGGGATTGATCAAGAGTAATGTAACAGAGAAAAAAATACTGAAACCCAAATGGAGGCTGAGCATAATAGTGGGAGAGGAAAG
>PVJH01049868.1:0-10109 GCA_004026705.1 Nesogale talazaci | reverse complement strand
ATCGGTCCCTGGGCATGATTTGGGGGCTACTGGCCTCAGCCCAACTGCGCCAAGTTTGACATCCCTTTAAGTGAAGTAGGAGATGAAAGAAGCCACAACGTGGCCGGCAGCTCAGGGGCACCGAGGGACCACTGTCCGCTCCTACATTTGGCTGAGGGGGGGTGTGGGGGGCTCCGGCGGGTGGAACTAGCCTTTCCCTCCCGCGGCGCAGGACCTAAGGTCCACGCGCCGCCCGGCCCCGGGCAGCAAACTCTCAAACAAGGGGCGGGTTTGGGGGCAGGCGGCCGGGGACCCCCCGGAGCGGCCCTCGGTGGGGGAGGGGGCAGACGGCGCAGGCTGGGGGGGGGGAGGGGGCTCGCCGCCCCTCCCCCCGGCGGGGCCCGGTCCTCCCAACGGCGGCGCGGCGGCTCCCTCTGCCCGCGGCTCCGGCCGGGCCAGCCCACGCCACGCCCCGCGCCCCCGGAGCGGCCCCCCGGCGGGTCGGCCAGAGGCCCCCCCCCGGACCGCGCTCCCCCGGAGAGCCCCCCGGCGCGGGCGTGCGGCCTAGTCGGGGTTACATAACGGGGCCCGGCCCCTCCGGAGCGGGCCCGGGGCCGAGGCGCCCGAGGCCGGGGCGGGCGGGGGCGCGGGCACTCACCTGCCGTAGATGCCCTCGGTGATCCGGTTCCGCTTTAGGGGGCGGCGGAGCTTGCTGCAGTCGGCGTTCCGCCGCTTCATCCTCCCGCTGGGGGGCCGGGTGCCCGCGCCGCCGCCGTCTCACCCCCGCCGCCGCCGCCGCCGCCGCCGGCCCGCCCCACTTCGGGCCTGGATTCTACCCCTGGGGCTGGTCACACAGACATGGAACCAGCACCGGGGGGAGGGGGGGGACGAGGGGGGGGGCCTCAGAGCCTCCTCCGCCTTCGGAAACAAAGAAATGACAATTCCGGGGCCCGCCCGCCCCAGCACCAGCCAGCCACCTGCCCCGCCTCCCCGGCTCCGACGGACGGCCCTCGGGACCAATCAGAGGCGCCGCCTCCACGATGTTGGCCAACCCCAAGGCCAGTTGAGGCAAAACGGACTCTAGGACCCGCCTCTTTGAAGGACAAAAGAATGCACCAATCATTATAGTGTCTAGGTCTGTTACTGGACCTATCAGAAAAGATTTAAATAGAGGCTTATAAATAGGCCCTATAAATATAACATCCTATATTTTGCCTTGTTGCGAAGGCACACTGTATTATTATTGGGTTGCATTTCATTGTGTTATAATTCGTGCGCAAGCAGAACGCGCTAGACTTCACGAGAAGCGCTCATCCGGCAATATATGAAACCGGGGGGCCTGGCGGTGCGGCATGTGGTGTTCCTGCGCTAACATGTGCTCCGGCCGCCGCGTCATTATGTAAGGCGCTTGCAGCATCCTCCGCACCCTGGAGCAGCCCGGGAGAAGCGGCGAGGGCCCTGTCGGCGGGTGCTGGAGCGCTCCGTCAAGCCAGCCGCATCAGCGCGCGAGGGGGGTACGAATGACAAAGCAAACTCCCTCCACACACACGCACACGCACACACACTCACACCCGCACACGCACCCTGCTTGCTTCCCGCGACATGGTGACAGGGCGACAGCCAATCACATGAGGCGGGGGCGGGGCCGCTGTGGTCCCACCCCCAGAGACTGCCGCGTCACAGGGGAGGGGCCGTGGGCGCGCGCCACTTCGCGCGAGGCTGCCGGGGGGAGGGTGGTGGGGCGGTGCTGCGCGGGGTTCGCGGCCACCGGGCGGGCTAGACGGCGGCGGGCGAGGACCCGGCGCGGGCGAGTGTTTTCCCAGCAGCGGGCTGGGGGCCGTGTGTGGGGAAAGGAGGGGCGGAGACGAGACCCCTGGAGCGGCGACTTTGTGCAAGACCCCGCACTGGTTAGTTTTCATCTCTCTGTCGCCCACACCACCACCGCCACCACCCCCCACCGCTGATGCCAAGGGCTCAAATAGGAAGCAGATGTTTAGGAAACGATGATGACAACATATGTACAAATATGCTTGATACAATTGATATATACATAGGTTGTTGTACGAGCGCTTTAAAAAAGAAAGACTATTTCAGAGAGAAGCATGCATATCATCTGAAAGGAAGGAAAATGTAGAAAAATGGGCACTTCACAATAATAGGCCAAGAGGGGAAACGAGCGCCCAGGGTTCTCATCACCTGAATGCAATCGTAGACGTTGTATTGAGTTTCCTTCCTTTCTAGTGTCACCCACAGGTGATTTTATAATTACTCTTCTTAAATGGAATAGTGACCACACTTGAAAATCGAGCTCACTGCCGTCCAGTCAATTCCAGCTCGTCGAGACCTGACAGGACGGAGTTGAACTGCCCCTGTGGGTTTGCAAGACTAAAGGAGTAGAACGCCTTCTTCTCTTCCTCCCATCGAGTAAGCTGGTGCTTTCAAACTGCTGACCATGCCCTGAGCCCCGCCAAAGCTCACCAACGATGCCACCAGGGCTTCTTAGTAAGCGCACTAGAGGTCCAGTTTTGTGTCCCTCTCCTTACTTAGCGATCACTGTTCACATTTGGCACACATACGTATTTCTGATGGTTGCACAATGTCCTACCAAGCGACTATGCCAACTTAACCACTCGCCAGCAGTGCTTTTTAAAGCTTTCCAGAAATTAGAAGCCATCTTGTCCTGTCCAGGATGGATAGACCTCTCCCTGCTCTGTGATCACCTCTTAATTAACACCCACTTTAAGTAGGGATTAGTTGTTAAAATATGAGTAGTGTCAATCAAGGTTACTTTCTCCTGCTCACAAACCTTCAAAAACTTACCTCTGGGTCAGGAAGAGAAAAAGCCTTTCTCTTTAATTTGGGGACCAGGGCTGGTCAGAGCTGGGACGCACCCTCCTTTTCCAGGCAAACCAGTCTTTACCCCACTGGAGGCCTGGTATCCATAGAGAGCGTCTCCATCAGTGCTGCTGCTCATTGGTGGTTTCTTAGGTGAGGATGGTCTATCCACCTTGCCACAACACTTCCTGGGAGTTAGATTCCTACAGCAAATGCTTTTTCAGAGCAAGGTTGAAATTCCAGCTTGACCACCTAATAGCTTGCCCAAGTTACAGAATCTTCCAGAGCCTCTGTTTCCAAAGGGTTTGTCTTAAAGCTTGGAAGAGAAGGAATCCTCAGAGTCAACCCTGCAGGAGACACTTTATAAGGGGCAACTGCTAGTCACTGTGTGGCTATCCATCTCTCACTACCACTCCAGCATGTTGATGATAGTGACCCTGGGGAAACAAGGACTGCAACTGAGCTCAGAATAGCCCCCTCAGAGAGAGCATTACACCCTGTTTCTCGCATAAGAAAACTGTACTTGCATCTCCCTCAGCAGCTTCCATTCGACTCATTCAACTACATAGGGCTGACCCAGCTTCCCCTGGGCATTATTCTTGTCCCACGAGAGTCACAAAGTCCAGGCACGGAGATGCTCATTCTTCTACTTTTCCAGAGAACTAAGAGAAGATGCTCGTGGTGGGGTTAAAATCAAAACAATGTGAAAACAGCGCATTTATCCCACAAAGGCGGTCAACCAAACAAATGATCATATCTGTGGTCAATCAAACAAATGATCATATCACGGAAGCCAGAGATAATCTAAAGGATAGGTAGATGCAGTGAACACTGATAAGCTAAGGCTAGACAAGCTGTGGAATGTCACATCAAGGACATCCTACATGAAGAACACGAGCAACCTTTTAAAAGACAAAAGAACAAAATGGTCATTAGAAGACACTCTGAAATGCACTTTTGGATGCAGAGGAGCTAAGACAAATAGAAGAAAAAAGGCAGAAAACAACTTCCGTACAATACTTACCTGGCAGGGGAGATACCATGATCACGAAGGTGGTTTTCTCAGAGCGAGGTTTATCCATTGCACTCTGGGTATGCTGACCCCTGCGATTTCCCCAAATGTGGGAAACTCGACTGCATAATAATTTTGTTTTGTTTTGGGCATCACTGCCATCAGGTGGTGGGAGTAGGAGGCCCAGCCTTTGCTCTGTGGAGCTGGAATCGAACCTGCATCCCAGTGGGCCGCAGTCCCGTGCACAACCACTACGCCACCGGGGCTCAGCCCAATAATTTTGAAAAAAACAACTACAACTCAAAGAAGACAAAGTGTCATCATGAAATATGAAAAGGCCTGGCATTAGAAAAACAAGGGAAAAACGCAGCATATCTCAAGCTGAAAGAAGTGAAGCAAAACCTAAACTTCAAGTTATAATATTGAAGAAGTTATGGACAAGATATTGAACAACACAGGGAGCATTAAAGGAGATGGAAGGACAACCTAGAGTCACTATACCAAAAAGAATTCATCCATATTCAACTATTTCAAGAGATAACATAGGACCAAGAGCTAGTAGTGTTAGAGGAAGAAATCCCAGCTGCACTGGAGGCCAAAGCAAGAAACAAGGTGCTGGGAATTGACAAAATATCAAATAAGATGTTTCAACCATCCAGTGCAGCTCTTGGAGCACTCACTACTCAATACCTAGGAATTTGGACATCTCCCTGGCCAATCAACTGAAAGAGATCTATAACTGTGCCCATTTTCAATAAAAGTGACCCAACAGGCTACGGGAATTGTCCAAAAATATCATTCATGTCACATGTAAATAAAATTCTGTCAACCCAATCATAGCTGCGGCAGTCCATTGACAGAAGCCACCAGAGGCTCAGGCTGGATTCAGAAGAGGACCTGGAGTAAGTGATATCACTGCTGATGTCAGACCATCTGGCTGAAAGCAGTGAATTGACATGTTAACCTATGACTCGTGGATTATTTGGATCGTCACAAACTATGGATAACTGAAAGACTGAGAATTCTAGAACACTTAATTTTGTTCATGTGGAATAGGCATTCAAATAGAGCACCGGGATAGTGCCTGATTTCAACACAGGGAAGATGTTGTATATGTTTATTTTCACTACCCTTAGGTGATCTGTAGGCTGAACAAATAATCTGAGAAAATGGGTTATATGAAGAACACCACATTAATATAAAGATTGGAGAAAGATTCATTAACAGCCTTCAGTGTACAGATAACACAGCCTAGCCAACTGAAAGTGAAGGGCTTCCTGACGAAGATCAAAGACAACAGTCTTCATTATATGCTTCAGCCCCACATAAAGAAAACCAAGACTTCAAAACTGGACTAACAAGACGGTCCTATGAGGAACAGAGAAGATTGAAATTGTCCAGGGTCTCCTTTGACTTGGGCACACAGTGAATGTACATGGAAGCATTAGGCTAATCTGCTGACCCAAGACCCCTTAAGAGTGTAAAAGATCAAAGATGTCACTTTGAGAACCCAAACCATGGCATTTTTAATTGGCTCATACGCATGTAGAAACTGTGGAATGAATTAGGAAGAACAAAAAAGAATGAGTGAATGCATTTGAATTGTGGGGTTCCAAGGAAGACGGAATACCCTGTGGACTTCCAGAATGACAAAGGACTCTGTCTTGGAGGAAGCACGGCCAGAATGAGCCCTGGGAGCCTCCAAGGGAAGACTTTCATGGCACTTACCATCAACAACCATCCTGTCACTAAATCCTTTATTTTCCCTACACACTAGCTCTGTGGGTACAGACACTTGTTGCTAGGTAACATCCAGTTGGATCCAACTCACAATGGCTCTATGGACAACAGAAGAAACACCCTCCATCTGGTGACATCCTCACAGTCGTTGCTATGTCAGCCTATTGTCAATGTACCTTCTTGAGGGTCTGCCTCCTTTACAATTATCTTCTCTCTTACCAAGCACGATATCCCTCTCTAGTAACTGGTACCTACTGATAGAATGTTCCAGGTACCTGAGACGACCATTGCCTTGGCTTCAAAAGACCATTCTGACTATACTTACAACTCACTCTTTGGGCAGCCCACTAAATATTGAATATTCTTTGCCAAAGACGTAATTAAAGGGCATCAATTCTTCTCTGGTTTTCCTTATGCACTGCCTGGCTTCGTATGCATAGGAAGCTATTATCAAGACCATGGCTTTTTTTTGGGGGGGGGAGTTTTGGGGGGGCATCACTGCTCTCCGGCGGTGGGAGTAGGAGGCCCAGCCCCACTGCTGGAATTGAACCTCCGTCCCAGTGGGCCGCAGTCCCACGCACAATCACTACGCCACCGGGGCTCAGCCCAATACCATGGCTTTTGTCATTGACACCTTTTGTTCTTCAGGTGAATCTTAGCTCTTTGACTTTTTTTTTTTTTGGGGGGGGGGCACGCATCACTGCCCCCTGGTGGTCGTGGGAGCTACCCAGCACTGCTCCTGAGAGCCGCCGCTGGATTTGAACCGCCAAGTCCGTGGGCCGCAGTCCCACACTCAACCCTTAGACATTTTAAAGAGGCCTTTTGCAGGAGATTTGCCATCTGCCATTATGTCATTGGATTTCTTCTTGACTGCTGCTTCCATGTGCAATGCTGGTGGACCCACGTAAAATGAAATCCTTCGAGACGTCAGTCTTTTCTTCATTTATTATGATGTTGCTTCTTCCAGAATTGAGGAGTTGTTTCCTTTCCATTGAGTTGTAATCCATATCGAAGGCTGTGGTCTTTGATTTTCATCACTAAGTGCTTCAAGTCATCTTCATGTTCAACCAGAAAGGTTGTTAATGGCCTTCTTCCAACCCTGATTCCATATTTTTCATATAATCCCTCTTCTCAGACGATTTGCTCAGCAAAAAGATTGAATAAATTTAGTGAAAGGATACAACCGTGGTGCACACCTTTTCTGATTTATAACCATACAATATCCCCTTGTTTTGTTCAAACAATCGCCTCTTGGTCCATGTACAGGTTCTGTGTGAGTCCAATGAAATGTTCTGTAAGTATCCTCAATGTTGCTTATAGTTTATTATGATCCAAACGGTTGAACACCATTGCATAGTCCACGAGTCACAGGGAGGCACCTTTCTGGCATTCTCTGCTTTTAGCTATGATACACCTGATCACTACTGATTCATTTGAGTGTAATGATTACTAGCCCCATATTGCAGATATGAAAACAGCGGTGCAGAGGGTTGAAGTCACTTGCCTAAAGTCCACACAGTTAGTGACAGAACTGGGATTCAAACGCAGGCAGTCTGGTACCAGAGGCTGGCCTCAAAGCCACCGTTGTGCGTGTTAAAAGATTTTTTTTACCATTGTGGGTGTTAAAAGATTTTTTTCCTATTTGGACACTGCCCTTGATAAAGTGTTCCTTCGAAAAGGAACAATTCAGTTACCAAACAGCCCGCGTCGTTGTCATTGTTGTGGGAATAATTGAAGACGTAATTATAGCCATGTGAGAAAAAAATCTGGACGTTAATCCTCATCATTCACAGATTCAGTATTTGTGAATTGGCCTCACTCACTGCCTTCAAGTCCGTGACGACCGACTCATAGCAAGGCCGTAGGACAGGGGAGAGCTGCCCCTGGGAGTTTCTAAGATTATAATTCTTTACAGGAGCAGAAAGCCCCGTCTTTCTCCCTTGAAGGGGCAGATGGTTTCTCCCATAGGGGCCAATGCCTAAACACTATGCCATCAGGGCTCCAAATGAACCTGCCTACTCCCTGACAAAAGTCTTTGTAAGCCACAATCAACAGAGGCGTATCTCAGAGATAGTACAGGTTCAGTGCCAGGCCAATGCAGTAAAACAGCATAATGTAATGAGCCACATGATTTTGATTTTGGGGGTTCCCAAAAACAACAACAAAAATCCAACTCACTGCCATTGAGGCCATATCGACTCAATGCCAATAAAGTACAAGAGCCCTGGCAGGTTTCAAGACTGGAATTCTACAGCACTGGGAACTCCATCTTCCTGCAGGGAGCGGCCCAACATGTAACCAGTGCATAGAAACGCCATGCTTGCCCGTGCTTACTAGATTCTAGTAAAGGTACAGTATGAAAAAGTTTGCAATCATGAAAATGACCATAGCAGGACACAGAGACACGAGGGGAGGCATACACGTCTGGGAAAATGGCCCCAGTGGACTTCCTCAGTGCAGCGTGGCCTCACACTTTTCAGTTCGTAGAAAGCCCCGTATCTGTGATGCACAATGAAACGAGGCATGCCTCGATCATGTGCAAAACAAAATATTGGAGCCCCCCACCACCACCACCATCCGTCACATTTCCAGCTGCGGCTGATCAAGGCAGCACCCTCTGCCGCTTGTTCTAGCTCTCACATTTTAAACAAGTATCTCTTACACAGTCTATTTAGGGCCATGATTTGCATTTTCCAAAAAAAAAAAAAAGAAGAAAAAGCTTTCTTAGTAATTTTGCATGTAAAATGGCCCCTCGGCTTCGTGGGAGTCCTAAATTCAGGGAGGCTGTGGTTAGCCTTATGGAGAAATCACACGTTAGCTAACTTTTTGCCGAGACCTGAGTTCTAAGCAGGAATGACAGCCGAGGATAGTTGCCCGAGCAGTCAGTTGGTGTATCCACCAGAAGCCGTGAAACCTACAAGCGCCAGAATGCAACGGGGCTGGTTTGTTTTCCTGGGAGTTACACGTTTCCTGTTTTTGACAAGGCGCAGTCTCACCAGTCACTTTTCTTTTGCTCGTTTTACTGGGAAATACCGAGTTTACCTTCTCAGGCAAATTTCCACTTACAGCAGTTCCAGCTTTGCCAGCTTTGGCTGCGTGTTGAATATAGGGTGTCTTTAAACAGCAGCCCCAAGAAAATAAAGTCATATATGGATAGGTTGATGAAAATATTGTGACCAAAGGCTCTCAAGAACCTGATTCAGGCTTTCCCCAGGGAGCAGTGACTCAGTATTCACTTAATGTTCTCAGTGAGTTTACAGACCAAATCTACTCCGGATATTAAGAATTGACTGCATATAAAAGTAAAGTATTGCTAGCTTAAAGTTTTCTTTTAAAAAATACTGCTAGCCTTGAAAGGGACGAAAACACGAGCACTTTTTATAAACGTTATGTTGCTGTGGTGAAGTGTACGTGGATTGATTCCAATTCACTGCAATGAACAGAACCACACAATGCCCGGTCCTACAATGTCCTCTCAGCCGTTCCTATTTTGATTCATTGTTACAGTCACTGTCTCAATCCATCTTGTTGGGCGGGAGTGGGTGTTTTCCTCACTGACACTGATCCTCGACTTTACCAGGCAGAGTGCCCTTTTCCAGACACGAGTCCCTCCTATCAACATCTCCAGAGGTCATGAGACAAACGCTCCAAAATGATCCCTGACTGTACTTCTTTCAACACAGATTTGCTCGTTTTTCTGGAAGTCAAGGTATATTAAGTTTCTTCAGCAGCATGGTGACTCAGAGGCATCAATTCTTCTTATTCCTTGTACCGTTTTCACATGCCTATGAAGCAGTTGACAACACGCTGCCTTGGGTCTTCAACACGCCCTCTTTGCTTGTTGACACTCAGATCATTGGCAGCAGGTTGCCAGTGCCGATATGTTCTTTAATTTCTTGACGACTGCTTCTCTGGAGGGTCATTGGGGATCTAAGCACGTAATGAAATCTCAGACAACTTCCATGTTTTCTCTCTTTCTCATGACGCTGTTTATTGGCCCAGTTGTGGAGATTTTCGGTTTTTCTCTATGTTGAAGTGGTAATGCGTTTCCTAGAACAACCAAACTATGAGATGGAAGGGCAAAATTTGCTCAGGGATAAAGCTCCGAAGGCAGGAGTGAACGGGAAAGAAGGAGAAAGGCCCATGGTCACAGAGAAGACGTGACAAAGGTTCTGTTGGAGGGGTTCTAAACTGTGTCTAGAATCAAAATGTGCATGAATGGTTGAATAGAAAGCCCCTTTGCTCTGTAAACTTACACCCAGTAAAAAGTGGGGATAAAAAGAGGCAAAAAGAAAATATACCTGCCCCCCCCCAAAAAAAAGAAAGAAAAGACTCAAATGGATGCCAAAAATGGAACGTTTTCTTTGAACATAGAGTAGCTAATGTAAGTAGAAAAAAGATGAAGAAAAAGAGCTGGCCAGATTTCAAAGGAAGGTTCAAGGACACAAGAGAAACATGAAAGACCTAGAGTTAGAAAATCCCAGGGGGGCTGAGCCCTGGTGGCGTAGTGGTTGTGCATGGGACTGAGGCCCACAGGGTTGGC
>PVJH01049867.1:0-10107 GCA_004026705.1 Nesogale talazaci | reverse complement strand
ACTGCCTCTGGTGGTCGTGGGTGCTACCCAGCCACCACTGGATTTGAACCGCCAAGCCCATGGGCTGCAGTTCTGCACTTACGCCACCAGGGCTCAGGCCGATGTATTATAATTTTTAAAAAATATTTTATTTGGGCTGAGCCCCGGTGGCGTAGTGGTTGTGCGCGGGACTGCGGCCCACTGGGACGGAGGTTCAATTCCAGCAGTGGGGCTGGGTCTCCTACTCCCACCACCGGAGAGCAGTGATGGCCCCCCCCCCCGCCAAAAAAAAAAAGAAAAGAATGTTTGCATCTGTGTTCATAAGAAACCCAGTTCCAAGTTTTGCCTAACCCGTTTAAACTGGGTCCTAGAGTCTGGATCTACTCATCATTTATACTGTGGTTAGAAGCCCTTGAGTCGGTTCTGATTCTTAGTGACTCTTTGTTAACAGAATGAAACACTACCTGTTTCTGTATCACTCTCACCATCATTCATTTCGATTTTTGAACTCATTGTTACAGACACTGTATCACTCCATCCTGCTGAGGATCTTTCTCTTTCCTGATGGGTTATCAAGAATGATGTCCTCTCCAGGGACTGGTCCCTCCCAATCCCAATCCCAATCCTCTATCCACCAAAGTATGTAAGAGGAAGGCTTGCCATCTTCACTTCTAAGGAACACTCAAACTTCACTTAGTGGTACTTCCAAGATAAAACAGAGGACTGGTGACTAACTTCAGAAAATCAGTCAATGAAAGCCCAATGGATCACAATAGAGTTGGGGCAGCCACCTAATCAGGTGTCAGTGGAGGACTAAGAGTGTAGAGGTGGAGTCTGGTCTGTCAATCTGGAGATAGTCAATGAGACCTCTGTGTGGGCATGGCTTTCTCCTGAGAATTCTGGTAAATTTGGTTGTATTTTCCCCCTTGGAGGTGAAAGACTCACTCCTCAGTCCCGTGGAGATGCTCTACTGACAAGACACAAAGCTGACTCCCTGTGAGACATTCTGGAGAAGTCACATGGACCTACCCTGATGGAACCAGCTGGGAAGTTGGAAAAGCCAAGTAGAGACCCTGCCAGCACTGACATGCTTACACTGCCACTGGATCCAAAGACTTTCTACCCACTGGCCTTTGATTGTCCTGCATTTGACATAATTGCATGTGCCTCATGAATCTGAAGAAGACTTTATAGACTGGTATCAGACATATGGCTAATAGCAATGGACTGGCCTGGGTTGGGATCTTGCTCAATGTTCAATTGCTCTTGTATATAAATCTCTCCCTTATGTACATATATGTGCTTATGAATTTTTTTCTCTAGTTTACCTGGACTAACACAAAAGTATTATTGCCCAATGTCGTGCTGGTAGGTAAGCTCATTGGGTTGGAAGAGACTCCAAGAGTTTCCGGGGCAATGGGCTCAAAACACACCAGTGATTGTGAAGATGATGCTGGACTGGGCACGTTTCGAGCTCTTAGAGAGGCCCCCACGAGTCAGAGCTGGTGCGTTAGCAACTACCACCACCCTCTAATGTATCCCCCCCTCCCTCTCCCCTCCCCAATTGCTCTTCGGCCTTTGTTTTAATTGGTATATGAAATTTGATACCATAGTGCTACTGAGACAGAAATTAAATATCACACAATTCACTCATTTAAATGGAAGAGAAATTAAATATCACACAATTCACTCATTTAACACCACTCATTTAAAGTGGTATACACCCTTACAGATAGGTGTAATCATAATCCACTGTCAAATTTTTTTTGGCATCACTGCCCTCGGGTGGTCGTGGAAGCTACCCAGCACTGCTCCTGAGAGCCGCCGCTGGATTTGAACCGCCAAGCCTGCGGGCCGCAATCCTGCACTCAACTCAACCCCTTGTGCCACCAGGGCTCAGCCCCACCCCACCCCCAACCCCGCACTGTCAAATTTGATAATGTCTTAATCACCTTATCCCAATACTTGCCTCAGCCCTAAGCAGCTGTTGATCTACTTTGTGCCGTGGTGGACTTTCTGATTCTGGACATTTGGTATGAAAGGAACCACAGAACAGGTGGTCTTGGATGCTGGCTCCCTCCTCTTTCTATGCTTCCTGGTCTATCCACCTTGTACCTGAACCCGAACTTCATTCTTTTTGTTGCCCGATAAGGTGCCCTGGGATAGACAGACCACACACCCGGTCTGGTGCATCAGATCTGTGGGGCTGGCATGAATGAATGCTGCTGTGAGCATTCCTGTACACGTTTCTGTCACAGCTAGAGGCTGCAGGAAGGACAGACCTGTCTTGGAAGACGTACACTCGCAATGCTCTTTAAACTCAAGGAGGGCAAGACTTAGAGACTTTGGATCTCTTCTCGAGAGAAAGTCATCTCTGGCCAAAGACAGTGTGCTTGGTAGAGACGTGATGAACAGGAGGAAGACCTCCCGGGAGATGGGTTGACACAGCGACTTCAACAATGACTCAGACAGAATGGTGATCATGAGACTGGGGCAGGACAGAGCAGTGTTGCTTCCTGTGATACATCAATAGGTTTGCAGCCCATCAGTAGGTGAAGCGACAGCCCCTTACAGAGGGGTCAAAGGGAGGAGATGAGCCATTCGAGGTACAGTATAGCCACAATGAAATATGCATCTTTCCTCTAGTTCTTTTCCCCCCTCTAGGTCTTAAATGCTTCCTCCCCCCCCACCCCACCACTATCATGATCCCAGTTGTACCTTACAAATCCAGCTAGACCAGGGGATGTACACTGGTACAGATAGGAACAGAAACAAGGGGAATCCAGGACAGATGATCCCTTCAGGATCAGTGGTGAGAGTGGCAATACCAAGAGGGTGGAGGGAAGGTGGAGTAGAAAGGGGGAACCAATTGCAGGGATCTACACATAACCTCCTCCCTGGGGTACACACAACAGGAAAGTGGGTGAAGGGACACATCGGACAGTTATGATAATTTGTAAATTATTATTAAGGGTTCATGAGGGAGGGGGAGAAGGGAGAAAGGGGATATATGGGGAGCTGACACTGGGAGCCTAAGTAGAAGGATGTTTCGAGAATGATGATGGCAACAAATGTTCAAATGTGGTCTGCATACAGCTGACATATGTATTGATCATGATGAGTTTTATGAGCCCCCAATAAAATGATTTTTTTTTAAAAAAGAAGTGACTCCAGGGAGGAGTCAGACCATTCAAGGGCAGCCGGGCAGTGATGATGCATACACGTTTCCTTTAGTTCCTGAAGCCTTCCTCTACACCCCACCCCCAACCATCATGGTCCCAACGCTACCTTACAAATCCAGATGGACTGGAGAAGGTACACTGGTGGAGAGGGGATCTGGAGATATGGGGAGACCAGGATGGATGAGCCCCTTCGGGCCAGTGGTTAGATTGGAGCTGCTGGAAGGGTAGAGAGAGGGTGGGGTGGAGATGGAACCAACTGCAAGGATATACACATAAGCTCCTATTTGTAGTATGGGCATCAAAAGAGTGGGTTGGGGGAGATGTCAGGCAGCGTGAGATATGACAGAACAATAATAATTTTAAAAGTATTGAGGGTTGGTGGGGAGGAGATAGCAGGGGAAGAGGGGAAGGGATGGAAAAGCCAATACTAGGGACTCAAGGGAAAAGGCGGATGACTGGAGAATGATAATAGCAGCAGACATGTGAAGGTGCCTGGCACAGTATGTTTATTTATGTATTGTGAAAAGTGATGTACGAGTCCTCAGTAAAATGATTTAATAATAATAAAAAAAGAAGTGACTCAATAGCACACCTAAGAATGACATATTCTTCAGTACCTAGAGACCTAAGAACAGAGCAGCTGGGCCAAAGGAAGCCCAAGGGGCACCGTGGGAGAAGTGCTGTTAAGTTGGTAATTCACACCCAAGAGCTGCTTCTCTGGAGAAAGATGAAGTTGTGTCGTCCCGTAAAGATTTACAGCTCTGGAAACCTTCAATAGCAGTGGTTCTCAACCTGTGGGTCTCGACCCCTTGGGGGGTTGGTCCAACGACTCTTTCACAGGGGTCGCTTGATTCATCGCGGTATCAAAATGATAGTGATAAAGCAGCAATGACAATAGTCACCACCACATGAGGACCTGTATGAAAGGGTTGCGGCATTGGGCAGGTTGACAACCCCTGGTCTACATGGTCACTGTGGGTGGAAATCAACTCCGGACTGAGGGGTTGGTTTGGGGTTGGGCACAGTCACTCTAGACCTAACCATTTAAGGCTCATACAGAGCGGTTAGGTCTCGGTGGCCACTCTGCCAACCACCATTGTCCTCACCTTCGTTCCTGTCACCTCATCTCCTACAGGAAGCCCTCCCAAGGAGCCTCCTCTCCCATCGTCCCATCTGTGCTGTCGGCCGGCTTCCGTGGGCACACTTGGCCTGCCCTACAGTTTCACACACTCAGGTTGGCTTGCTTGCTTGGGAAGGGGGCAGCTTCTGAAGGGGGATGAATGGCCTCTGTGACTTTTATCAGACAGTGCTTAGTCCCCGGGTGAGGCAAAGGGCTGCTGCACCAGACTAATAACTGAAAGGTTGGCAGTTCAAGTCCACTTGAGGTGCCTTGGAAGAAAGGTCTAGAGATCTATTTCCTTCAGAAACCCTGTCGGGCACAGACTCTGAGAAAGCAAGCGGAATCGACTGCACCACAAGTGGTACCAGTGTCTCACACTGAGTCGGTGTGCTGTGCATGTATGCTGAATGAATGGATGAATGAGTGGATGGATGAATGGGTGAGTGAGTGAATGAATGGATAGATGGATGTTTGTGGCAGAAAAGGCCAGGACCTCTGAAGAGTGAGGGCATGACGAGTCAGAGAGTCCTCTTGCTGGGAGCCACTTCCTCCCTGGTGTCCTGTCCAGTCCAGGGCTCTGCCGCTGAGGGTGACCCGTGTATACTTCCAGACTCTGCAACAAGCTGCCTTCCCAAGAAAACACATTACACAGAGCCCTCTTCCCCTCCTGCCCTGCTCAGCCTGAGGCCTTTGTTTACGACAATACAGCAGCGCCCATGGCAACCGCTGTGATGTCATGGGAGTGTGAGGTCATAAATCCTGCCAGGTGAAGAATGAAGCCAGCGGGACACACTGCGCCCCCTCCTGCCTGTCCCCGGGCGACCCAGTTGGGGCTATGAGAGAGGCTTTCCTTTGCTTCTATTTTTTTCTTTTTCTTTTGCTCCTTTCCCCCTTTTCCACCCCGCCCCCAGCTCCAATGAAAATAAATGCAAGTTTTTAAAGACTCCGAGTGGAAAGATTTATCCCCGGAATTTCCTGTTGGCAAGTGCCCAGTTAGCAGGGAATGCCGGAGGTGGCGTCAACGGTGCCTACTCGCACGGGGACCTCTGGTGGGAAACTGCCCCCCAATCCCCTTCAGCTGAAGGCTGAACAAGCCTTGAACAGTTGCTGGGATTGGCTCGTCGAGGTGGGCTCCGCTAGGAAGCCTCTGTCTTCCCTCCTGTTCCTCCGCCCGACTTGGCCGGCCCGTGTATGGGTGTCTTGTGCTCTGGCTGGCAGAGCTGTCTTGTGCTGCTGTGTCTGTCTCTCTCCGTCCAGGTCTTGATCCCAGTTCCTGGTTTTGACTCTCTCTCTTTCTTTCTTTCTCTTCCTGTTCATTTTCCTCCTTGCCTTCTCCTGGGCTCCCATTAAGGAAAGGAAGCAACGCTTCTGACTGGAGACTGGAGGGCTGGCTGGCTGCCAGGCTGAGCGGTGAGGGAGGGGTGGGTCTGTTTCCTGATTGGGAAGCGTGGAGTTGCAAGCCATGTGTGGGTACGGGGCACTTATGCCCATTTGAGGAGGATCTATGGTGGGGTAGGGGTGGGAACTGCTGTACACACAACCGTGAGGTTGGGCATTGGGGGTCAGTGTAGAATTCTTGCCTTCCACAGGGCCTGGTTCAAACCCTAGTCAAGGCATCTACTGCGTAGGCACCACTTGCCTGTCAATAGAGCCTTGGGCATTGCTGGGATAAGGGAGACGTTAGAGGCTCACACAGACTAGGAAGAAAGAACCGGCGATCTACTTCTACAAAGCACCCAATGAAAACACCGTGGCCCAGTCTCACGGTGCACGAAGTAGTCATAAATCAGGGGTCAACTTGGCAGCAGAAAATAGCCAGCTCCCCAGACCTGGCCGACACTTTCTCTGCCCCCCGGGCAGCAGCACACTGCAGAGCAGCAGGGGGCATGCTTGCTTGGTCCTGGGGGACAGAGGGGAAGGTTATTCTATGCACTCTGGCCTCTGGTCCGGTCCAGACCCTCTTTTGTGACATCCAGGCTTTATTCTGCAACAGCATGCCCATCAAATCTAAAGCAGGTTCTTCCATCTCAAGACATATGTGTGAGGTGGGGGCGCGGGGGCCGGTGTCAGAGAATCCTTTGTATAAGGAGCCCTGGTAGCAGGTGGTTATGCATTGGGCTTCCATCTGTGTGGTCAGCAGTTTGAAGCCACCAACAGCTCCAGGGAGGAAGACTGGGCTTTCTCCTCCTATAAACAGTGATGGTCTTGGAAAGCTACAGGGGGTCACGATGCGTAAGCATTGACTCCAAGGTAACGAGCAAGCAAAGTCCTTGTTTGGGGATGTGCACGGTGCATTGTAGGGGGCCCTGGTGGCACAGTGGCTGAAGCACTTGGCTGTGAACCTCAAGGTCGGTGGTTCGAACCCACCATAAAGATTTACAGCCTGGCTGAGCCCCGGTGGTGTAGTGGTTGTGCGCGGGACGGCGGCCCACTGGGTTGGAGGTTCAACTCCAGCAGCAAGGCTGGGCCTCCTGCTCCCACCACCAGAGGGCAGTGATGCCCCCCACCCCCCAAAAAAAAGATTAAAAAAAAAAAAGGTTGACAGCCTGGGAAGCCCTGGGGAGCTGTTCTACTCTGTCCTGTCAGTTCACCGTGGTGGGGCTCGACCACGGTGGTGGTGTGTGGGTGTGAGCAGCAGAGTGGTTAGCAGCAAATCCTGACTTTACCTGTTTGAAGCCAGCAGCACCCATGCCCCCCCCCACTGTGATGACTGATAGAGTCCCCAGATATCGCCCAATGTCCCATGGAGGTCCCAGTGCACTCTAATTGAGAACCACCAGTCAAATCATCTCCATCCCTTTCCTCCCCTCCCAAGTTCCTCACTGTCACCCTCAGTGGCCCCCCTGCTGAGACCCCCCATGGATCCCTAGCATGGTTATAACTATGATTGTGAGTGCTGGTGGTGAGGAGCCCTAGTAAGTGTTAGACCGCTAACCTCAAGGCCGGTGGCTCAAACCCACCAGCCGTCTCTCAAGCTAACGTTGAAGCTGTTTGCTCCCCTTAAAGATCTACAGCCGTGGGTCACAGGGAGAGGACGAGCCAGACAGGGCACAGCTAGCACAGGAATGATGAAGCATACAACTTCCCACTGGCTATCCAATGCTCCATCCTCCCCACTATCATGATTCCAATTCTACCTAGCAAATCCAGCTAGACCAGAGCATGTACACTGGTGCAGATAGGAACTGGAAACACGGGGAATCCAGGACAGACGATCCCCTCAGGTCCAGTGGTGAGAGGGGCGATACTGGGAGGGTAGAGGGAAGGCAGGGTAGAAAGCGGGAACTGATGATAAGGATCTACATATAACCCCCTCCCTGGGGAATGGACCATGGGGAAGTAGGTGAAAGGAGACAGCGGACAGTGTAAAATATGACAAAATAACAATAATTTGTAATTTATCAAGGGTTCATGAGGGAGAGGGAGCAGGGAGAGAGAGGAAAACTGAGGAGCTGATACCAAGGACTTAAGTAGAAAGAAAATGTTTTGAGAATGATGAGGGAAACAAATGTACAAATGTGTTTGGCATACAATGGATGGATATATGGATTATAAGAGTTGTATGATCTTCAAATAAAATGATTTAAAAAAATGTCCAGCCTTGGAAACCCTAGCAAGGGTGGCTATGAGTTGGACTGGCTTGATGCCGGTGTGTTTGGTTTGGTCGTTACTATGAGTGGCCCTCAGTTTCCTGGCATGAGTAGGAAAGATGGACTGTGAAAAAGAACCAAAGAAGAATCGCTGTATTCGAACTGTGGTGCTGATAAGCACTGAGGATACTGCGAAATGTCAGAAGAAGGAACCACTGGAAGAAATACCACTGGGTGAACTACTGAATTGTAAGCTCTGTGGCTGACATGCCAATAAGATGATTTTTTTTTTTTATGTGGCATCACTGCCCTGGTGGGAGTAGGAAGCCCAGCCTTGCTCCTGGACAGTTGCTGCTGGATTCGAACTGCCAACCCTGTGGGCCGCAGTCACTCAACCACTAGACCACCAGGGCTCAGCCTCCAGTAAGACGATTTTTAAAAGAACAGAAACACAACCAGAACGCTCCTTAGAATGCTGTTTCCAACATTAGGCAAGGCAGAGTGGCCAGTGAAAACAAGCATTTCTTCTCGCCGTGAGCTGGATGGACATAATAGCCACAATAACGGGGTCAAACACCTCAGGGATCATCAGGAGGGCTCAAGACATGCCAAGCTTTCTATCTGCTAGCCGTTACGTCATCTTGGGCTAATAAGAAGTGACCATTAATCTCTCAGCAAACATCTGTATAGGACTCACGTGTGCCAGGCCCGAAGGCAAGTGCTCTGGGTCTGGGACCTTCTTGCCTGGCACCTGTCTCAGGTGAGGTTAATGGTAATGAGCCAAGTGCTCCCGTTCTTATCATGTTAGGACGGGGGCCTTGTATTCTTTCTAGGGCTCTGGGTTTTTGCTCTTCCTGCAAGACCTTGACCTCTTTCTCCCCAGGGCACCAATCTCTTCAGCCCTCAGGTCCTGGTTTGAGTTTCATGGAACATCAAAGGCCTTCCTCAGGGTCTGAGCTCTCTGGGTGGGGCTGCTACGGGTGGGGTGCTGGGGCTTTGGGGTAGGGAGTCTTGGGATCTAGGTCTAGGCTGACCAAAATTGGAACTCAGTGGTCACCAAAGATTCTGATAACTGTGGATGAAAGAGGCATAGAGTCTGCCCTGGGCGGACTGGAGTTCGGCAGGCGTAGCCCCCACTCCCTGACTTCCATCTAGGGCCTCGCGGTCCCTGCCCTCTCCTATTGGCTCCAGGGTGACCGTATGACCCAGGCCTGGCCAATCCCTGTGCACCCTGTGGGCAGAGGAACTGGTCCATGGCTTGGCACTCGATTCCACTTAGCCCCAAGATATTTGGAACAGGTAAGGATACCACCTTGGCCCTGCCAGGGTCTTCAAAAGCAGTTAAGACCGAAGAAGGATCCGGATGTCATTATGGCGGGGGCGGGGGGGGGGGTGGGGGTGGGTACCGGGTCGAGACCAAGAAGTTTGCACCTTGGATTGCCCGGTTCTGGGGCCAATCATTTGGCTATCCACTGAAGCCGTGTGGCGTTAGGTTTCCATCCCTGTCCAGTGTGCCTGCTGCTGCCCCAAATCCACATTCCTCGGATCCCAGACAAGTTCTGGAACTGAAACCGATCGGGGACACCCCCCCCCACCCCGCATTCTGCACTCTGGGTTTGCTGAGACGCACCCGCCAGCTCAGGCTATATTCAGGCACCTTTACCTCACGGGGTCTGACGCCTCCGTATCAGGCCCCCGCCCCCCTCCAGCCAAGGACTGCGAGTCTGATTCAGGTCGCGCGCACGTTTTCTGACCTCGATGCCTGCAGTTCTGTCCCCCCTCCCCGGCATTTCAAGACTCCATGGTGGGTGGCCGGGAGGAGGTGGAGGAATGGCGGGAATCACAGATGTGACCATGCGACATGACTACTCCCTGTACAATGTCAGCATTGCGCGTCTTACCCACGGCGCCACCAGGGCTCCTTAGAACCAAGTACAGATGGGCAAGCAGCGCCGCACGTGTCGGTGCAGCCCGTGGGCCCACGTGCACTACGGACTGGGAGTCGCACTTTGGCGCAGGCTCCCCAGGCACGCACACGTGCGCGCACGCGCACGCTCACCCTCTTTGTGTTGGGGTGAAAGCGCTGTGCAGCACTGCTCCACGCAGGATCCCGCGGTCCCAAACTGGGGATGGGGCCGTTAGGCCAAAGCTGCGAGGCGAACCCGCAGAGTACCCAGGATGCCCTTCAGGCCGTCCACACAGTCATTCCCCAGTAACTGGGGTGCCCCCCCCCCCA
>PVJH01049866.1:0-10107 GCA_004026705.1 Nesogale talazaci | reverse complement strand
TCTTCAATTGATAAATTCTCCTTTGCTCCCTCTTATATTACCTATTTCTGAAATATCAGTATTAATCCTGTGTATTTATATTTACTGGTTTTGTATGATTTTAATTTTTTTTCATTTTGTCAGCTCTTATATAGAGTTTTCTGTGTAAAGTTTTTCCTTTATTCCCTTTGACTTAACCTGGCTTTTTCCAACCTTCATCTTAAATCTAGAGGAGTTTAATTGCCATTCTTTTAAATTTCTTATCAGATACTTCCAATTCTTTTAAAATGCCTTTTGACTTTGTATTCAGTCACTTGTTTGGGCCACACCATCTTGTTTCTTCATGTGACCTGAAATAGTCTTTCTATTTAATTAATGGTTTTGTATTGTGAACCCTTACCCACTCACCACCTGTTTCTTAATAGGGATAATAATGAATGTTAGCGTGTGCCTTTGTGGATAGTGTTACAGTGAAATGGAGGTACATGTATCTGTTCACGTCAGGGCTTTTATTTCTCTATGATATATAACTAATCGTGGAATTGCTGGATTATATGCTATCTCTATTTTTAACTTTTCCAATCCCATCAGCAGTGTATGAGAGTGTCAATCTTTCTACATCATTGCCAACATGTGTTTCTTTCTTTTCTTCTTCTTTTCCTCCTCCTCCTCCTCTTTTTCACCTCTTCCTTTCCTCCTCCCCACCTCCTCCTCCTCCGGGTCCTCCTTCTTGTTCTTTTTCATCACTGCTAACTGGGCAGATATCTCATTGTTCTTTTGATTTACATCTCTCTAATGGTCAATGGTGCTAAGTATTTCTTCATGTATCTTTGGGGTATCTTCTTTGGTGAAGTGTCTGTTTATGTCCTTCACCCACTTTTTCATTAGATTACTTGCTTATTATTGAGTTGCTGAAGTTTCCTATAAATTTTAGAGGTTTGTTCCTGTTGAATCTATCCTTACAAAAATTCCACCCACACTAGGTCCTCTCTTTACTTTTTCTTTGGTTTTTTTTTTTTTTTTGGCATCACTGCCCTCAGGTGGTGGGAGTAGGAGGCCAGCCTTTGCTCTGTGGAGCTGGAATCGAACCTCCATCCCAGTGGGCCGCAGTCCCGCGCACAACCACTACACCACCGGGGCTCAGCCCTCTCTTTACTTTTTTAAAGGTATTTTGATTAACATAAGTGTTTCACATGTAAGAAGTCCCATTTATTTAGTTCACCTTCTACTGTCTGTGCATTTTATATTATGCTTACCGCACTTCCTTTTCTGATTATTACCCATTTTACTACTCCAATTTAACCACATCTCCACAGTCCAATAACACCACACCATCTCCTAACTTAATACAACACATCCTATGAAATGTTATTGACCAACATGTCTGGTAGGCTACAAATTCTTTGCTCTCTCCCACCTCCAACTCGTGTTACCATTTTATACAACTCATTAGCTCCTTAGAAAATTCTCCCTACATTCTAGATACCTTGGTAAATTATTTTACAAATTTCAATGTCTGTACAATCCTCTTTAATGGTTTTGAGCTGTTCTCCTGAGAGATCTTTTCCTCTATTGAATGACTGGACACCAAGTGACACCAAAGAGAATGAGAGCTAACAAGTACATTTGAAAGTTAAATCGACACAATGGATAAGAGTTGGAATTCTAAAATCAGATTGGTTGAATTCAGAATTTGCCATTCACTTTTTTTTTGCCATTTACTATTTATAAGACTTTGGCAATATTTTTATCACTTCTCTGTTTTTCAGTCAGATGATATTAAAAGGGACAATAATATTGAACTATACATTTTACAAAGAGAATATGCTTTCCTTTCAACGACTCAGGAAAACTTACAAAAAATATTAGTCCATAAAGTAGATGTCGCTAAAGTTCAAACAATAAAGAGAGTATAAATGGCATTGTCTAGGTCTAATATAAATACAATTGGAGATTAATCATTTGGAAACAAATATTTCTATTTAGAAATTGAAAGTAATTTAAAATAATTCTTAGAATACAGAGAATATGCCTGTTGAAACTAGAGACAATATGATGCATGTGTTGCTGGGGGCATCTGGGAAGAGATTATTAGTAAGATTCTCGGGAGAGGCTCCCATACCCACCCCACTTCAGCCCTCTACTGGCCCCCTGGTTGGTCCAGCTTAGCTATGATCAAGGCAATTCTCATCTTCAACAATCATAGGATGCAATGGGTTCCCAGCCCTAGAGTGAAGATACACAACAACGAATCACCAGGGAGACATTCTATTTGGTATCTAAGAGAAATGAAAACATTTGTAGCTTCCTAGAAGGAAGATTATTAAGAGGTGGTTCTGACAACAAGATAATTTATAGATATTCAACAGCTCTATAGTTCACCTTCTGCATAGGTTCTTCAGAAAGTGAACTAGGCATTTTACATCTAACTCAAGTATTTGGGGAAACATTAGACAAGTGTTTTGAAAATATCTGTGAGCTGGATTTAGTTTTCCATGTAGATAAAATTAATAATACTCTGGCAGAAATGGCAATGGGTATAATGGTATTGGAGACCAACATGAATTATATTGTTACACAAATTGATGCACAAAATAAACTGGAGAAGTCTGCGGCTGTCTTAAAGGAGGTCCAAGCCAAGCTGTACCGGCTGTAGGGCATATGAATCTTCCTGAAATTCCAAGAACTATCAACGCTGGTGCCATCAGTATAAACGTGCCATCCCTGCCATCTTTTAGATAAAAAGTGTAAAAGGTTACTCTCAGGTAAAATTCAGGAGAAAGGCATCCAAATGTACCTTGCTGTTGGTTACCAAAAAGAGAGAAGTCTTAACTTTTCTCTTATATTTAATCAAGGTACTAGATGGGCCTGGTGATCCAGGCCGTGTGCTATAGTCAATTGAGATTGTAGACTCAAGCCCTTTGAGGTGCACGAAATCCTTCTTATTCCACACTACAAGAATCTGATTTGGATACACTGTCAAAGGAATACACCTTACCTTAAACTCATGTGTAGCAGATTTAAGGAACTGAAATACTCCCTTGAACTGAGGGCTGAAATGGTCTAGTTTGAAATGTAGACATCTGTTATCTCAAGGTTATGGATTTGTAGGCCATTGGACTTTAGTTGAGATCTCTCACTTTGAGAGTGCTCAATTAGTGGTTCAAAACTATCACATATTTACTATTTTCATGCTCTCTTTGCTTTTATAGACTATGTGGTCGTCTAGCCACCTGGCTAGCCAGCATGGCTTTGTGAATGAAAATTACTGAAAACTTTGCCCTATCACCAGCCCTTCTTGTTTGTGTAAGTTGTGTCCAGTCACTTATGTTTTTAATCTGTACAAGTCAATAATCTATGTGTTTTGCCTCAAAAAGCTCTCCTATACATGGATAGCTTCCTTTTCTCAACAGTATTTTAAATTAATGATCCTATCAATAGAATTAGCGTGAGCCCATGAAAAGGATTTATTATGTTTTCCAGTAAAATGATAGTGATGTCTCTGAAGTGAATCAATGGCACACATAAACCATAGATATATGAATGATTTTATTTTATTAGTCAGCTTACAGACTTTATTTGGATTACACCCATTTTATGAATGATATCTTTATTTTTCTGATTAAGAATAGATCTGTAATGCCACAATTCATCTAGAATTCCCATCTTCTCTGATTCCTTTTGTATATTATTTATTTTAACAAATAATTTTATTGCAGGCTGTTACAGCTCTTTTAACAATCCATACATCAAGTGTATCAAATACATGTGTACATATGTTGTCATCATCATTTTCAAAACACTTTCTTTCTATTTGAACCCTTTATATCAGCTCCTCTTTTATGAATGGATTTTTAAATCACACTTAATGGTAACTCTAAGAAATCGACATTGTCCTCATAAGAAGATCCCTGAAGATTGTGTTGCTACTGCAAAGTATGGTGAAGAAATAACACAGTACCTGGCTACCAGAAAGACTAGCATCTATGGTCTCAAAGGTTTGTCTTAAAATTGGCAGCTGTCTAAGTTAGGTGTCAGCTAAGTTCACACAAAAGGAGCACACAAGCCTGTGTGATCCAAGAATCGTAAGTAATAAAATCCAAATCTGGAGACAAAAGCAGTCTGAGAGCTTAAATTGGGAATGCCTGGTTTTAAGAAGACTATGGCTAACGGTGAAAGCTTTAATTTTATTTTCAGGGTCCCCATGTGAATTAAGTATCAGATAAATCCCCTCTAACTACAGCCCACGGATGCGAATAGCTGTACTTTCTGTTAGAGTGAATTACAAAGTGGATTATTACAGCCGTAGTTAGGTTAAAATGTAATATCTTATCATTTTATCTTCCTTTTGACACATTTGAAATTTGATCTAGTTCTTTAATATTTTCTGCTTTCTTTTCTATTGAGTTTTTACTTGTCATTATTGTTGGGTTTTGTTGGTTTCAGATTTTACTTATATGCCTTTCTGTGTATGAAAGCTGCCATAGGTAACTCTAAAGAGACAAGACTAGATTAACAGCTTACTTGAGATGAGGTGAGGGGTTTGGGGGGGAAATAGGAAGCTAACAACAACGAGTACAAGAAGTAAGAAAATGTTCTGAAACAAACTTGGTGATCACTGCAGAACTTTTGTTGTTGTTTTTGTTGTTGTTGTTTGTTTGTTTTGGGGGCATCACTGCCCTCTAGGGTGGTGGGAGTTGGAGGCCCAGCCTTTGCTCCTGTGGAGCCGCTGCTGGAACTGAACCTCCATCCCAGTGGACCGCAGTCCCACGCCCAACCACTACGCCACCGGGACTCAGCCAGAACTTTTATAATATGAATGGACTATTAAATTATGTGACAGGTGAATTATCGGTGAAACTGTTTAAAAATCTACTGTAGCCTGCCGAGGAAGCCTTGTGTGTGGCAGACCACCTGGTGGCCTGACTGTGAAGCAGCAGCCATCAACTGACAGGTGCATCTACTAGTTTGGAAGTATGGGACCCACCCTTTGACCACCTCTCCCAGCCTCAGGCAGGGCCCCAGGTGGCTCAGGACAGTGGGCTGGGCTTCCTATGGAAGCAGGAGAAAAGTCTTCACCCTGACTGATGGGCTGGAAGGCAGGAGGTACAATTGCCTCACCTCCCTCCATCCAACTGACTGTCTCACTGTTGATCTTCAGTCCAGGGGCATGGGTTCCAGAGCTGTGACCTGGAGTCCTCCGCCCACCCTGGTCTCAGGTAAATGTGAATGGAGACAAGTGTGAGAGCCTGTCCTATATCCCCCGCCCCACTCACCGCCCCCCCCACCACCCCCGCCATCCTCATGATGGTGCTACCTAAGAAAGTCTTTCCATCCCGCAAACTGCGGCTCGCGAGTCATACATGACTCCTTCATGGAAAACATTTAAAGATGATTACTTCAGATCACGGTGATTTCATTTGTTTGGAAAAACATATTTAAGACTCTGAAGTGATTTTAAAGTTGTTAGGAGGGACAGGATTGGCTCTTTGTTCTCAAGAGTTTGCAGACCCCTGACCTGGTCAGAGGATTCCCACATCAGTGTGTACATGTAAGCTGAAATGTCTGGGCTATACCTGTTTGTGCTTACCTCTGTATTTAAAGGAAAAGACATAAACTTGAAAATAATTTGCCTTCATAAGTTCAAAATGGACATGAAATGAAAATACTTATTGCCAGGCCAAAAAATAAAATAAAAAGTTACTGCATATAAGTTGTGTACAATCAGTATGTAAAATTCAGTGATGTCTTTCCTGCTCAGTAATTTTAAGGAAATTGAGTAATTCCCATATGTGTGTGTTGTTTGTTTATTTTTTTCCTTTCTAAATTTTATTTCGATCCCCTTCTAAAGCAGGCCTCTATTCATTGACTACTCTACAGTATTTTGAAAAGGGCTTAAACAGGAGCAAAGGCTGGGCCTCCTACTCCCACCACCAGGGCAGTGATGCCTAAAAAAAATAAAATAAAATAAAAAATACATAAAAAAAGAAAGAAAAGGGCTTAAGATAATATCTTTTTCTATCTTCATACGTCGGTTTATTGGGGGCTTTTATAGCTCTTGTGACAATTCATACATCAGTTGAATCAAGCACATGTGTACATATGTTACCATCATTGTTTTTTCTTTAATTATGTAAAACTCCAAATGGTGTTTTGTATAGATCACGAATACAGAATTTCTTTGGGGAGGCATCACTGCCCTCTGATGGTTGTGGGAGCTACCCAGCCTTGCTCCTGGAGAGCAGCTGCTGGATTTGAACCGCCAAGCCTGTGGGCCACAGTCCCGCACTCAACCACTGCGCCACCGGGGCTCAGCCCATACAGAATTTCTTAACCCCTACTATTTGTCATAATTGTTAATTAAAGAATCAACTAAGTATTGCATGAAAACACTGGGATCTTTTTATCTTAGTTTAAATAAATCCAAGATACCTGGATTTATACACCTTTCTCTTGGCCTGATATCTACTTGAATAATATCTTTTTATGACCTTCTGACTCCAAGTTAATAAAAGCACATTTTATCACTGTGAAAAACATGCAACATATGAAAATGCATGGGATATGTCTAAAACATAAGAAGGCTTCAAAAAACTCTTGGAAAAACAAACTGACAAGAAAATGAAATGTTTCCATGAACTTCTTGAAGACCACGAAGGAAAGAGGAATATAGTAAATTGAGGGAGAGTGGTAAGGATTAATTTGTAAAGAACAAGAACAAATTTTAATGATAAACAATAAATATAAAAAAGAAAATAAATATCAAAGAGTATTAAATTTTAAAGACACAATTCAGTAGATAAACTAGTAGCTACTAGTTTACTACTAGTAGCTACTAGAGAGAAAGGAAGTTTATACAAAATAGATAAGAAAATGACTACATCAACAAAAATAATCACAAAAAAATACTTGCTCAATTCTCTATGATTCAATTGGAAACGCTTGATAAAATGGAAAAGCAGCTAAGATAATATAATGTACCAAAACCACAAAGCAGATTAAAACGAAACAAACTTTTTTTGTTTTGTTTTGTTTTTTGGGGGGCATCACTGCTCTCCGGTGGTGGGAGTAGGAGGCCCAGCCCCACTGCTGGAATTGAACCTCCGTCCCAGTGGGCCGCAGTCCCGCGCACAACCACTACGCCACCGGGGCTCAGCCTGTCAAAACAAACTTATACTTAATTCTGTAGTAGGAATAGGTAAACTTGTTCAAGAACTGCTCTCAAACAAAGCATCATACCCTCGCTGAGAATCCTATCAAATTAGTAAAAGAACATACAATTCTAATACTTTGATATCATCTTGGAAACATTTTATTTTTTTTTGTTGTTGGCATCACTGCCGTGGTGGGAGTAGGAAGCCCAGCCTTGGTCCTGGAGAGCTGCTGCTGGATTTGAACCGCCAACCCTGTGGGCCGCAGTCCTGCACACAACCACTACACCACAGGGGCTTAGCCAGGAACATTTTATATAGAGAAAAATTTTCTGATTTCTTTTTCTGAAGTTATTCTAACATTTATACCATAGTCAGACAAACATTATTGACCATCAATTTCTCTTATGAACAATGCAAAATAAATGACAGTAAAATGTAGGCAAACAGAATTTATTAGACCATAAAGATCACAATACACCATAATTAAAAAGGAATTTGTTTGAAAAATGCAAGAATGTTTATATTTTGGGTAAAATCATATAAAAATTTAGAAGTGAACTCATATATTCAATGAATGCTTGAAAGTCATTTGGTGAAATTTAACAACCACTACTAATTGAAAACACTCAACAAAAAAATGTAAAAATGGGTATTTCCTTACCATAATAAAAGTAACAGCATAAAAGCCAAACTCACAAATATTACCGAACATTATATTTACCCACTTAGACAGAAATTGGAGGTATAATAACTGGAAAGGTGTAAATAAAACTAACTCTATTAATTAGCACCATATATCAAAAGAGTTAAAAAAAGTTTTCATTTTTAATTATTAAGTATTAGTGACATACTATACAGATATGAAGAAAAAAAATTTCAAATATACAGATCACAATCAGATACAAAATATACTGAGGGAAATAAGACCAACTTGTAATGCAGCAGAAGTATAAAACATAGGAATAAACTTAAAATATGTGCAAGATTTTCGTGAAGAAAGCTTTAAAAGCACACAGAAGAGGTTCAAGAAATAGAAAAACATATCATGTTTTTATCAGGAATACTTGACATCATAGAGAATCGCCTTATTTTAATTTATAATTCTGTAATTCCGCGTTCTCCAAGAAGCAGATTTTAAATTGGAATAAAACCTGTGAAGATGATTTTAAGGGAAAAGACTGTGAAAGGGAATAAGGAGGGTGTTGAAGGGCAGCTGGAAGAGCTGTCAGACCACACGCAAATCTAAACCTGAGAGGAAGAGAAGGTCGATTGGAAATGTCCTAGTCTGGGGACAGTCTAAGTAGGTTTGGAAGCGCTGTCAGGGACTCTAAAGTGAATACACCTCCTGTGGCAGGACATGTGTGAGACACTGTCTCATAGCTGTCACACCCCTTTTTCAACCCACAGACTTTCTTCACACAGGTTCTGGGCAGCTTCTCTATGGTTTTCGTAGGCATTCCTTCCTGAGGGAATTAACATGTGCCCCCCAAATCTTCACACTTTGTTCCCTTTCCCATATGATCTTCCATATATCTCTACTCTCGATGACTTTATCTCCGACCTTGTAATCTTTTGTTTTTGAGGATCCTGGGCAGACCCTCAAATCCATGGCAATTGCCTAGGAATCTATATGTACGCTCAGTCCACTCTCTTTCCACACAATGTGTATGACTGAGTGGAATGCTCCCGGTTCTGTTCATTAGAAAGATTAGCCCTTGTTTTTTTCAGAGATACCTCTGACTGTGGCTGTACAGCACCTGTTAAGTGTTTTCAGCTTGGACTCCATGTTCTGGACGGACTTATTTTTAAGCCAACCTTGAAATTTTTCTCCTTTAACTAGTTGCACAGGATCCTCCAATTAACCATAGGTGAAAACTTGGAAGGAAGACAGGTACAACAGGAGTGAATGACACAAACTGTCTCCAGAGGCAGCTTATTAAAGCCTTCCAGTCATGCTACAATTGCACCTGAATGTATATTTCCCTCATATGACGGATCGCTGCTGAGTCTGTCTCATTTTATGACTCGGTGTGCTCAGCAGCATCCAGCTACCCATGGATGCTCTGCATGCACAGTTGCTCGATGGCTCATGGACAAGTGCTTCCTGTCTGCTGAGGTCCTGAAATCGATCCCACGTTGTTTCTCGTAAGACATCACTTCTCTGCATGGGTGGAAACACTTCAGAGTCCCAGAGTCTCAAAGACACGATTTTTCCATTGGAGTTTTATATCAGTTTTTCCTAGCATTGACTGTTTCATCCAAGAAAAGGGAGGCCCTTATAGGCTCAACCTGCCAGAGGTCCCTTTTCTGCTTTTGGCTCCACTTAAGGTGGGAAAGTCTCCCAGGTTTCAAAAGTGTGGGTTGGAACAATATTCCTGTTTGTGGGATGTGATGCCTCAAAGAGATATTCCAAGCATTATAATTCCTTCTTGTAGTCGGGATATAAGATGTAACAATTTATCTTTTACTTTGGAAGTGCTGTGCTAACATTCCCCTAATCACTGCATCTGTAGAACCTCATTGAAGTAGCAAGCTACTGAATCTTCATAGAATTTTTCTCTAGGGCTGAGCCCGGGTGGCGTAGTGGTTGTGCGCGGGACTGCGGCCCACTGGGACGGAGGTTCAATTCCAGCAGTGGGGCTGGGCCTCCTACTCCCACCACCGGAGAGCAGTGATGCCCCCCCACCAAAAAAAAAAAAAAAGAATTTTTCTCTAAACCTCTGGAGCAAAGCTCTTGGTTGTCGTGTTCAATGAACCTGATATTGTTGACCTATTGGATTAGTGTGATATTGAGGTGATCTAGGTATATTTGGATATATTTGTCATGTATATCATGACGGGTGATATACATGAGAGAATGAACACAGATCTTGGGTAACATCACATATGAGTACTAATGAATATTGTTCACCTCACAATAACAAATTAATTCTGATTAGATTTTTAATAATTAGAATGCTGTGGCAGTCGTGTA
>PVJH01049865.1:0-10102 GCA_004026705.1 Nesogale talazaci | reverse complement strand
AAACGTTTCTTTCTTCCTGACATGGAATTCCAGAGACAGGGTGTCCAGGGTTGACGTGGTGCCTATGCTTTATGAATTGTGAGCAATCCTAATGCTTCTATTGATCTACTTTCTGTAGCTTCTTAAAATCACCCAGTGATCCAAAATCCTCCCTCTGGCTTCAGGTTAACATCCCAACTACAGAAAGGAGGAAGGGCTAGGGCAAAGGATGTCAGCTAGCTCACTCTGTGTAGAAGTCCCTAGAAATACCACCTACCACGTTACCTGAGGTTCCATTAAACAGAACTTAGACACCTGTTCCCATATGTATATCTGCAGGGGAGGCTGTAGAATTTAGCATTGTTCCTGCCACTCCTCCTGGCAGCCAAGGACAGTGCTAAAAATAATCCAGAATTTCATTACCATGGAAGAGCGGAGAAATCTTGCTGGTAGTGGGGCAGCCACCTTGGTCTCACTGCTGTCATTCTCTTGAATGAATTAACAGGAGGGATGTGAGGCGGGACTTGACTGTGGAGTGATCTTAATGAAGCCGGTGGAAGGCCATTTAGATTCCACCTTCGCGGCTGGTCCAATGGGCAGCTCATTTTGGGCTTCTAGTGGAATAGATTTCTTCACCCCTGTTTGCAGCACATTCCTGTTCTTTAAGATTGTGAGGCTTAGTTTAAAATGCAAATGTTCTCTGGGAGTAGAAATGGATTAGCTAGCATGGTGTAGTACAAGAACACAGATGTTGGAATCAGAAAGACTTGCATTTCATTTGTCCGTCACTTACTGGATGAGTAGATGAGAATGCATGTGAACACCCTAGCCTCTGTTTTGTCATGTAGATGAGCCCAATAATTTAAAATGAGTATAATAAGGCCCTACAGGTCCTAGGTATATGGAGTAAATTTTTTAGTTTGCCAAGTACAAAGTTGGTGACTAAAAATTATCCCTCTTTTGTCTTTCCCTACTTGTCATGCATGTGGCAGCTATAATTATACTATGACATGAGCAGAACATTATGTTCCAAGGAGGAATCCCCGTGACCTAGTGACTTTTGTATTGGGCTGCGAACTACAAAGTCAGCGATCTGAACTCACCAGCTGCTCTGCTGGAGAAATATGAGGTTTTCCACTCCCACAGACATTCATATCCGTGGGACCCACAGGGGCTGTCTACTCAGCCTCGAAGGGTTGATACGGGTCCGACTCTACTCGATGGCAGTGCATGGGTCCTCCCCGCAGGTGCAGTGGGAAAGGAGTGTGTTTTGCTGGAGGGAAGGCAGAGTTATTCTGGAGAAGAGAGAGAAAGTCCAGAAGGGCTTCAGGTGTTGCTGTCCTACAAGGACTAATCAGCAGTAGATAAGAGGAGAACTCCAAACTGCATCCAGGAGTATTGAACCTTGGTATTTTGTGGTGGTAGTTTTAATCAAATCATTTGGAGAAGGGAGTAGTTTCATAAAATCTAGGATACAAACCACCAAACTTTCATAAACTATTCTTCAGTGGGCAGAAGGAGCTTCACTTGCAGCAAACCTCCAGAAGTGTCAGAACGTTGTGGTGGGTACCAAGGATGAAGTGAAAAAGAAGGTCAGTGATGATGTCACATGCTTTTTTGTGTGTTTTTGTAAAAATAAAGGTAGTGATTTTTTTTAAAAGATCATTTTATTGGGGGTTTATACAACTCTTATCACAATCCATCCATTGTGTCAAGTACATTTGTATACTCGTTGCCCTCATAATTCTCAAAACATTTGCTTTCTACTTGAGCCCTTGTTATCAGCTCCTCACTTTCACCCCCTCTATCCCTGCCTCCCCTCCCTCATGGACCCTTGATACTTAATAAATTATTATTATTTTGTCATGTCTTACATGATCCGATGTTTCCCTTCACCCACTTTTCTCTTGTCTGTCCCCCGGGGGCAGATCCTTGTAATAGGTTCCCCCTTTCTACCCCATTTTCCCTCCACTCTTCTGGTATTGCCACTCTCACCACTGGTCCTCAGGGGTTCATCTGTCTTGGATTCCGTGTTTGTCCAGTTCTTATATGTACCAGTGCCCATGATCTGGTCTAGCCATATTTGTAAGATAGAATTGAGATCATGATACTGGGGGAGGAAGCATTTAGAAATGAGAAAAAGTGTATGTTACAGCATTACTATACTGTACCCTGACTGGCTTGCCTCTTCCCCACAGACCTTTCTGAAAGGGGATGTGCAGTTGCCTAGAGATGGACATTGGGTCTCCATCTACTCCCCCTCATTCCCAATGATATGATTTTTTTGTTCTTTGATGCCTGATCCCTTCGACACCTTTAAGACCCCAGAGGCTATATCTTTTGAGAGCCAGGCACCATCAGCTTTCTTCACCGTATTTGCTTATGTACTGGCTTTGTCTTCAGTGATCATGTTGGGGAGGTGAGCATCATGGAATGCCAGCTTAGTAGAACAAAGTTTTCTTGCATTGAGGGGTTACTTGAGTGGAGACTCAATATCCATCTGCTACCTTAATACTAAACCTATAAATATGTGTATATAGATTTCGCCATCATCATATGCAATATATTTACATAAGTTCCTGACTGTTTTTAGACTGAAGGTTTTGAATTTTTATGTCAAAGCCTCAAAGCTGTTTCATCAAATGGTTAATACCAAATAGCTTGTTTCCAAAGCAAACTGAGTGCTGAATAAACATAACGTAGATTCTGCCTAACGGGCTGTGATGGTTCTGTGGTCTAGCTTGTCCCTACTGCCTTCTGTGTCGAATAGCCAAGTTTAATTCCTGTCTGTGCACCTTACACTCAGTCATCTCCTGTATGTAGCAGTTAGTCTGTTCCTATGCTGTGGCTCAAATTTCGGCAGAGATTTCAGACTATGATGGATGAAGAAGCAAGACTGTGCGATCTGTTTCGAGACACAGCCAATGAAACCTCATAATGGTTGGGCCAGTAACAACAGCAACATATCCTGCCTGGGAAAAGGCTGAGATGTTTAGGACAGATATTCTCAACCTACCTAAAGCTGTGACCCTTTAACATAGTTCCTCATGTTGTGGTGACCCCCAGCCATACAATTATTTCCATTTCTGTAATTTTGCTACTGTTGTGAATTGTCATGTAAATAAATATCTGATCTGCAGGATGTATTTTCATTGTCACAAATTGAACATCATTAAAGTGTAGTCATTCATCACAAACACAATATACAATTATATAGTGTGAAATATTTACTACTAATGATAAATCAATGACGTTTTGTCTTGAAGCATGGTGTAGCACGGGTAACAGTCTTCACGCCAGGTCCTTGCATGTGGATGCATGTGCAAGTGGGCAGCCCTACCTGGAGATGGATTGAGGATCAGTTCTTTGGTTCACAAAACCATAGAAAATATGTGTATTCAGATGGTGTTAGGTGACCCCTGTGAAAGGGTCATTTGACTCCCAAAGGGGTCACGACACAATGGTTGAGAATCTCTGATTTAGGAGCAAAGGGTCTCGTTGGAACTTGGAGAAAGGGTGAGTGAAACTAGAGAAAAGCAGACTTGAAGATTCTTTCAAGGGAACACAGAACAATTGCATGCTGCCATGCTCTGGATGTGAGTTGGTGTTCACATTCACTGTGCATGTGCTTATGCTTTGTGGTTCTATGAAATGGCATCTACAGTGATTTAGGCTCAAGTTGGCCTTCGGTGGCTTTTACCCCCATAAAAGCCTGTTGCTGAAGGATTGCTCCCTTCTGTCTGTTTACAGCTACCATCTCAATGCTGTCGGTGAGCGCAGCAAAGCGATAATGCACTCACTGTGCTTTTCAGAGCTGCGTAAATCCTAGCCTTGATAAACTGGGAACCTGTAGGCATGAAAAATGCCTTCAAAGGGGAAGGTTTTCCAGAATCCAGAATGATCATCACCCTACCATTCCCCATAACAGGAATGTAGGGACAGTCTACTCAGAAAACTATTTTTCTAGACCTCAGAGTCTCATGTCCTAGGGTTTGCTGTTTAAAATGCTTCTGTCAAGCAATGCTTCAAAATTTAAGAGGAGAGCAAAAGGAAATAAAAAAAATCAATGTGGTCGTGTATCTTATCTTTGTGACAGTGTTATGGTTATCCTCTTTGTGTTAGCTTGGCTATTTGTGAATAGAGATTTAAGGGTTGAAGCAAGGTAGTCATCATAAAAAGAAATATGATATTGTTTAAAATTACTGATACATAACACTATGCATATGCTTGTGGGACTACAACCAAAAAAGCAGGAGATGTTTGCAAAGAAATAAGTTCAAAGGTCAGCAGATATCTAAATGTTTTATAGATGGTCCTTGGGAAACATAAATCAAATCTAGTGGTATGCATGTATCATAATTGCAAGATGTAAATAAAACATTATGGTAACAAAAAGTCCTGTGACTTTTATGTGAGAAATAAAAATGACCTATCGTCACTATAAATTGGGGTACTGTGACCATGTGAGAATATCAGGCTGAAACAAGGTGTACATAGTCTATGGCCACAGTTTTCTAACTTTAAATCTTATGTGGAAGTTGACCTTCAACAATACTGTGGATTACCATTGAACTCAGACCTTAGTTGTATCAATTTGTTGAATGATAAATGAACTAAAGATACATATTTTTTCCAGATAGATAAAAGATCCCTTAAACAATGTTTTAACCAGCTTGAATGAACCAGATCTTAACTTAAACATATTAAGAATCCAAAGATGTAAACTTCTAAAACTACCTGGATCAAATAAAAATTCCATTTGATCGCCTGCCTCTTAAGAGAATCAAGTTACCAGAGTGTTTTCATGATCAATTTTTATTATAGACAGTGAGAGAGAGTAAATGCCTCTCTCTTAAAAACATTCTTTTAGTTGTAGATTTTTCCCCTTAAAATCATTTTTCTCTAGAGCATTTCTCAGTGTTTACATTTTTATTATGTTGTCACTTAACACACTTTGCTTTGTAAATATTCGCTCAAACCCTGACAGATTTCTCATTTCTCTACTATTTGGCTTCATAGTGTGCTTTCATCCTGCTTTTTAATTGAAAGCTTCACTGGGCAAATGTGCTGGACCCTCAGCCTGGATTCATCAATTCATGTAGGTACAGCTCACTTGTGTCCCTGGACGTGTTCTTATTGCCTCCCTGAGGATTTAGGCAGAAATTATCACAGAGTAGGGATGGAGGAAGAAAGATTCATGGGAAGACAGAGATCTGGAAGTTGATAGCCTGCTTTTCTTTATAAATGTTCTATGTGTTGAGGAAGTTGGGATACTAAGGCTTTTTAAAAAAAATATTAACATGACTGATGTTCACTTTGGTTCAGATAGAATGATCACTTACTGTCTCTAATCAATCACTAAGGTGACTTACATTACTATCCCTACTTCTTAAAGTCACTAGGGCATTTTATGAGAATAACAAACAGGAGAAACGGTTGCATGTCTTGCAAACCACTTTCCAGGCATTTCTGCTTTGGGAGACCTGCCCCAGTTTAATATGTGAGCCTTTCTGAGCACGCTCCTTCTGTGGTGCGTGTTTCCCCTTTTATTTACAAGCTACACTGTTACAGTGAGGTGCCTCAGGGTTTGGTATTTGATGTGACATCATTTTTGTTTTATTGTCCCCTCAAATACATTGAGCTGAATCATAAAACACTGCTCTTACAAAAGAAGCACACTGACAAAATGGTAGGAGCAAGCTTGATAGAGTGTGGTAAGAACACGGGTCACATCATGTTAAAGTAGGATTTGCAAGTGTGGAGGAACCTCTCACCCTGAAGGCCTGGAGAAGAAAACTGGAGTGCACACTTGTCTTAGGCTGGGTTCCCTAGAAGCCAAAGCGTGGCCCTTACACATGCATATATATAAACTCATATCAAGAAAAGAGCTTACATCGTTGTAGGCATGCCGAAGTCCAAGTTCAGGCAGATTCAAAGTCAGTGGACTAGATGTTAGACTGTATGCATCTCTCAATTCAGAAAGCTATAGGGGCTGATGTTTGGCAGGAAGACCTCAAATGTGTGGCTGAATAGTCTTATAAATCAAATTATGGTATGTCAACTAGCAGATGACTGAGAGTTCCCAGGATTGACAGGCTATATGGCTTAAGACCAAAGAACAAAGAGGACAAGGAACAAAATGCAGGGATCTAGACCCAGCAAAAAGTCTGCAATCTTTCCTAAAGGGTTGATTTATATCAGGAGCAGGCTGCACACCCCTAACACCATTAAATGCATCAGGGTTGTCATGTGTATAACAGTTATAGTCTATACCAATCTTACCTCGTTATGGAGATTCACATCGGATTGTGTTAGATCATGTTGTGGGGCACTGATATGATTGGTGAAATTAGAGTCTACCTTCCCTTGAACCTTCTGGGCAACTAGGCTGTGGCAGTCATCTGCTTATGTTAATTTTATAATTGAAATGTAGGGGTGGAGTCTGGCCTGTTAATTAGGAGAAAGCCATTGAGTAGCTGATGAGGCCTCTGTGTGGGCATGGCTTTCTCCTGAGACTCCTGGGAAATCTCGCAGTATTTCCATCATGAAGATGAGAAGCTATCTTCTCCAGTTGTTGGGAGTTAGTTACAGAGATGATTAACCACAGGCAACACAAGATGCAGCCTCCGAGAAGTTGGAGGAGCCAGCGGAGAAACCACTGGGCTTTGCCCTGATGAAGACAGACCTCTGAAGCTGGAGTGGCATGCTGTTGATGGACCTGAGCCCTGGAAGCGAGGAGCCATGGGGAGACCCCTGACAGCGCCAGAATTCTGCACCCACTGACCTGTGACTTTCTGAGTCGGAAGCAGGCTTTATATACTGACTTCGGGCATATGTGTTAATATTGGACTTATGACTTTGCACTGGACTGGATTGGGATGCCTTCTTAGTGTCACATTTCTTTTGCATATAAACCCTTTCCTTATACCTATATGCGTGTCTCTGAAATTTGTTCCTCTAGTCTATCCAGACTAACTCATAGGCCTAATATTAAAAAGACTGTGTTAGGCTATTTCTCATGGCATTGAAGTTTCCATTGCTTGAGGATTGGGCTTGTGAAAAGGCTTACTCTTGCACTTCAGACTTTCATTTATGTAACTTCACTTTTAATCCCTATGGCAGTCACTGATCTGTGTCAGTTTCAGCACTGGGAGTGTAGGGGTGGAATCTAGCTTGTCAATCTGGAGATAGTCAATGAGTCCTCTGTGTGGGCATGACTTTCTCCTGAGAATTCTGTAAAGGCTCACAGTATTTCCCAATTGGACATAAGAAACCATCAACTCAGTTCCTTGGAGATGCTCAACTGACAAGACAAGATGGTAGCATAGACCCCAAGTCCAAGGAACTGGAAGAAACAGAGGAGAAGCCACACAGGCTTACCCTGATGGAACCAGACCTCTGAAACCAGAAAAGCCACAGAGACAACACTGCCAGCACTGAGATGCTTCTTCTGCCAATTAATACTGCTGATGGACCCTGAACCCTGGAAACAAGGAGCCATGGGGGACCCCTGCCAGCACCGGGATGCTTCTACTGTTGCTGGATATACAAGACTCTGTACCCACTGGCCTGTGATTGTCCTGGTGTCATTGCACATGCTTCATGAGTCGGAAGGTGTCAGATATATGGGCTAATATTGGACTTATGACTTTGGATTGGACTGGGTTGGGATGCTTTCTCAATGTCCCATAAGCATGTTTATGAATTGTTTCTCTAGTCTACCCAGACTAACACAATCCCCATTTATCTTGTCACTGTATTTTCTTTCTTATTCTGTTAGAAAGAAGGGGAAAGGAGTGATTTCTCTTTCCCATGTGTCTAGTCCACCACTTGTCAATCAATTTGGCTTGTGTGTTGTTGTGATGCTGGAAGCTATGTCACTGGTATTTCAAATACCAGCAGGGTTACACAGAATTTCAGCAGAGCTTTCAGACTATGGAAAGACTATGCAGAAAGAAAAGGATGTCCATTTAGGAGGAATTAGCTACTGAAAACCTTATGGATAGCAGGAAAACATGGTTAGATATGTCATGAAAAGAAGTCAAATGTTGCCAGAGATAGGGCCAAAAAGATGATCTCCTTGGAACAGAAGGTACTCAAAATCTGACGGAGGAAGAGGTACCTTCTCAAAGTAGAGTCAACCATAGTGCTGTAGAAGGAGTAAAGCCCAGCAGAGCAAATATTTCCGGACCTTCATTTGCTAATCGGGAAAGACTCAAAATGAGATGAAAAAAACTGCAAACATTCATTAATAATCAGAATTCTGAATGTACAAATTATGAATCTGGGAAAAGTTGGAAGTCATTATGCACAAAATGGAAGGTATAAGGATAGATAATCTCAGCATTAATGGGCTGGCATGGACTGGCACTGGCCATTTTAAATTAGAAAACCATAAGATTCACTCTGCCAGGAATGGTCAATTCAAGAGGAATGATATTGCATTCATCATCAAAAAGGACATTTCTTCAACATCTGTTTTGATGACAACGCTGTCTGTGATAAGGTATTACCTGTCTGAATACAAGGAAATCCAGTCAATACAACTATTATTCAAATTTATGTCCCAACTGCTAGAGCAAGAGATCAAGAAATTGATGAATTCTATCAACATCTTCGGTCTTAAATTTATTAGTGCAATCAAGGTACATCGGAAATTACTAGTGATTGGAATGCAAAAAAAGAATGAACAATAGTTGGAAATTATTTTTTCAGTAATAGAAATGAAGCAGGGGACCACATGATTGAATTTTATTAAAATCAAAACTTGTTTGTAGCAAGTGACTCTACACATCGACTTCTATAGATGTAAGACACAGAAATCAAACTGATTACATCTGAGGGCAAAGGCAATGGAGAAGCTTAATATCAGCAGCTGAAAGCAGACCACGTGGCCTCTGTGGAACAGACCATCAATTACTCCTAATGTAAGTTCAGCTTGAAGTTAAAGACAATTAAAACAAGCCCATGAGAGTCAAAATATGACCCGACATCTATCCCACCTGAATTTTGAGAACCTCTCAAGAACAGATTGGATATATTGAAAAGTAATGACAGAAGATGTGATGAGCTGTGGAGTGACATCAAGAACATCACTTATGAAGAAATCAAAAGGTCATTCAAAGAACAAGGGAGAAAGGAATCAAGAAAATGGTTGTCAGAAAAAGCTACTTTATACAAAAATTCCTGGGGTGAGGCCCTGGTAGTATGGCTGGGTCCAGACCAAATCCAGGGCTGCATATGGTAGCTACTAAAAAGGAGGGTGGGGGTGGGGGAGAAGATAGCACTATGTAGCAGGGGAACAGGACACTAACCCACCCAAGGGGAGTGTATTGTTTATATCTCCACAGGGAAAGAGGGACCAAATAAACCTGGTGTTCCAGGATCTGAATGCAGTATGACCGCATGGAGCAGGGAGCCAGTAGAGGGGTATGAGAGCCCAGCCCCAATCCCAACTACGTGGACAGCTGCCCCTCTTCTCAGGAGAATTTACTTTAGAGGACTGCATTGAAGCTGCAGCTTGGGGAGAGGGATATGTCTGACTAGAGCACATGGGAGCAAATGAAAGGGGAGGAAATGAAAGGGGGGAGCGCATGCTGGCCCACCAAGCCTTGAGGATAATATTCCCATTCAGAAAAGCCAATGCACAGGGGACCATGTGGCCAGCCCCATTATGAAGCATGATGTCCCTCACTGGCTTTATTTCATTATTATTATGATCTATATTTCATATTTTAATATTTACATATTATTTCTGGACATTGTTTTTTGTTGTCATCATTTTGTTTTCTTTTGTTGCTTTGCCTTGGTATGTCTTGGTTTTTTGTGCATATTATTATCTCTGCAGGTCTATCTACATATAATACGCTGGATAAAGAGTCTGGAGGAGAAAACAATGGGACTGAGGGTTCTGGGGGGACATGGGAGAGGAGAAGTGGGGGGGGAAGAAGGTGGTGTTGACCAACTCAGGGGCAAGGGAACAAGTGAACCAAAATCAGTGGCAAAGAGGGTGTGAGAGGCCTGGTAGAGATTGATCAAGGGTAATGAGTGAAACCCAAATGAAGGCTGATCATGATAGTGGGACAAGACGAAAGTAAAAGGAAACAGAGGAAAGAACTAGGAG
>PVJH01049864.1:0-10102 GCA_004026705.1 Nesogale talazaci | reverse complement strand
TAGACCTCTTTAAGTGCCCTTTTCATTCCTTGTTCTTTCCTCTATTTTCTTTTATGTTTCTCTTGTCCCACGATCATGCTCAGCCTTCGTTTGGGGTTCAGTAATTCCTCTCGGTTACATTGCCCTTGATCAAATCCTACTAGGCCTCCTGCACCTTCGTCACCATTGATTTTGATTCACTGATTGTCCCTTGTCCCTGAGTTTGTTAAAACCCACTTCCTGTCCCCCATCTCCCCCCTCCTATGCCCCCCTGAAACCATCTGTTCTGTTGTTTTCTCCTCTGGATTGTTTATCCCGCCTATCTTATCTAGATAGACCTGCAGAGATAATAATATGCACAAAAACAAGACAGAGCAAAATAAAGCAACAAAAGAAAACAACAACAACAACAACAACAAAAGCAATGACCAAGAAAGCCCTGTAAATAGTTCAAGGTCTGTTTGTTGACAGTTAGGAGTGTTTTCTGGTCGAATCTGACGGGGTGCCACACCCTGGCCCCAAAGTCTATTTTTGCTACTCACCAGGGACTTCAATCCTCTGCTCCCCTTGCTGTTCCATTGCACACCCTTAGCGTTCTGCCTCCGTGTGGTGGGGTCAGATGGGGCTCAATAACTGCACAGTGTCTCCGGTGTTATCCGCTGTAGAGATAGGGGTCAGTGAGGGATGTCGTGTCTCATAGTGGGACGGGCCATATGGACCTCTCTGTGCAGAGTCACAGTACCACAAAGACCTAGTTGATAGCCCAGCATTCTGGAGGTAGCACATGTGCAGGAACCATTGAAATGTTTCAGAAGCTGAGGAAGCACACATTCACCTATGCCAGGAAATACAGAAGACAACTACTTGTCCAACTGACTTGAAAAGATCCATTATTTGTGCCCAATCCAAAGAAAGGTGACCAAATAGAATGCTCAAACTATAAAATAGGGCTGAGCCCCAGTGCCATAGTGGTTGTGCGCAGGACTGCGGCCCACTGGGACGGAGGTTCAATTCCAGCAGTGGGGCTGGGCCTTCTACTCCCACTGCTGGAGAGCAGTGATGCCCCCCCCCCAAAAAAAAACAACTATAAAATAATATTGATATCGCATGCAAGTAAAATTTGATTTAAGATCATCCAGCAGAGGTTGCAGCAATACCTTGACAGGAAGCTCCCAGAAGTTCAGGCCAGATTCAGAAGAGGATGTGGAACAAATGGTATCTTTGCTAATGTCAGATGCAACGTGGCTCAAAGCAGAGAATACCAGCAAGATGGTTACTTGTGTCTCGTTGACTATGCAAAGGCATTTGACTGTATGGACCATGATAAACTGTGGATGATCTCGAGAAGAATGGGAATTCCAAAGCACTTCATTGTGCTCATGAGGAACTTGTCCGTGGATCAGGAGGCAGTTGCAACAACAGAGCAAGGGAAGACGGCATGATTTACAATCAGGGGAGGTATGCATCAGAATCGTATCCTCTCGCCAGACTTGTTCAAGCTGTATGCTGACTGAACCAGAGGATGTGAAGAAGAATGTGGCATCAACACTGGAAGAAGGCTTATTAATAGCCTATATGGCATGCAGATGATACACTCTTGCTTGCTGAAAGTGAGGCAGAATGGAAGCTCTTGCTGATGAAGCTCAAGGACTGTAGCCTTCAGTATGGATTACAACTTAATGTGAATAAGACCCCAAGCCTGACCACTGGACCAATAGGTCACATCATGATAGACAGAGAAAAAAATGAAGATGTCATGCATTTTGTCTTTTTGGAGTCACACTTCCAGGGTTCCTGGAAGCTGCATTAGTAAATCTGCTGCACAGACCTCTTTAGAATACTGAAGAGTAAGGATGATACTGTGAGGATCAAAGTGCACCTGACCTAAGTCATAGGTGTTAGTCTGAGTGGACTAGAGAAACAAATTCATAAGCATGCATATGTATATAAACGAGAGTTTTATTTGAAGGGCAATTGTATATTAAGAAAACATCTCAACCCAGTCCAGCCCAAGCCCGTAGTCTGATATCAGGGGCGTTGTAAGCAACTCAGTGCTGGCAGGGGTCTCTTTGTGGCTTCTCTGGCTTCATAGGTCTGGTTGCATCTTTGTGGCTTGTCCGGCTCAGGGCACTAGGTTAGTTCATGTGGCTTTTCCTCAGGGGCGTCTCAGAGGAAGTCAGCCTTGTCTGTAGAGTCTCCAAGGGAGGGAGACAGTGTCATCTGCTTCCAAGAAGGAAGTACCAGGTTTCGCACAATTCTCAGAGGAGAAGACCATGCCCACACAGAGGTCTCATTGGCTATCTCCAGATTGAAAGACTAGACTCCATTCTTACACTCTTAGCCTCAGGTTGACACCAAATTAGGTGGCTGCCACACCATAGAATTCTCCATGGCCTCATACGCAAGTGAAAGTCAGACATTAAATAAAGACTGAAGAATTGACACATTGGAATCATGGTGCTGGAGAATATTGAAAGTACTGTCCGGAGCCATCCAGCCCGGACATGCTTGACCTGGCTACAGTCATGTAGCCAAAACCTTGCTAAAGATTAAGCCCAAGTTTTGAGTCATCTCTCGTTTCAACTTAAAGCCTGGAGATGGCCCTGTTGAATTACCGCCCTTGTTAAGTTTCTTTTAGAACATAAAGAAGTGATAGGTAGCCCTGACCTTTAGTATCTGCCAGAAGCAATAAGGGACATTTATGTTTATCTAAGACCCTGCAGGGCATGCTGACACTGACGTAGTCAACAGTAAAAGATTAGCAGATGTCTCCTTAACCTGTGCAATCTTCCTCCCACTACACCCTATATAACTTGAGCCTTTTCTTTGAATAAATGAGACTCGATCTCCATTTCTCCCGTCTCCTCTTTCCCAAATTCCCGCTCCCCCTTCCAGGTTTATCATTGCAAATACCTGCGGGTCGGGACAAATACCATGGACTGCTAAGGGGACAAATTGATCTGTTTTTGAAGAAGTAAGATCAGAATGTTCCTTAGAGACATGGATGGCAAAATCTTGTCTGTTGACGGAGAGACCAGTCCCTGGAGAAGGACATCACGCTTGGTGAAGTGGAAGGTCAGCGAAGGAGGGGAAGGCCCCCCAGGAGATGGATGGACACAGTGGCTGCGTAAGAACAATTGTGAGGATGGCCCAGGGCCATGCAGTGTGTGGTTCTGTTGTGTAGGAAGTCACTATGGGGCAGAGCTGTCCTGATGGCAACTCAGAACAACATGAGGCAGTATTCAGGTGGGGTGGGTCTTTGAGTTTGTCTCTCTTTTTTTGAGGAGGGGGGACCTCATTGCCCTGGTGGGAGTAGGAAGCCCAGCCTTGATCCTGGAGAGCTGCTGCTGGAGTTGAACCGCCAACCCTGTGGGCTACAGTCCCGCACACAATCACTACACCACCGGGGCTCAGCCCTTGAGTTCATCTCTTTCGATAGATGATGCTGAGTGAAGTTGCTGTAAGTTCTGAGTGACGGCAACTCCATAGTCACCAGTACAAAAGTCCTTTCTTTTATTTGCACCCATCGCTGCAGCCATGATGCCAGTCTGTCTTGTTGAGGGTCTTCCTCTTTTGTGTTGACCATCTATTTTATTCAAGGAGACCTGGTGGTGCAGTTGGTTAAGCATTGGACTGACAACCACCAGGCATTTCTAAGGAGAAAGACTGAATCAGCTTGCTCCCGCCTGATGACACGTTCAATGTACACAAGATGATGTCTCCCCGCTCTCATGTCGGGAAAGCATTCTGGCTATATTTCTCTCCCAACACAAATTGACTCATTCTTTTTTAATTCTGTGGTCTACAAGCCAACTTCAAAAAGTCCATGGGAAAATTCCATTATCTTTGAATTCCATTTTCCACAAATGGTTGGAGGCCTCTTCATATTTAATAGTCTTTGCCAACACTGTCATTCCAAGGCATCCATCATCCCTCCGTCTTCCAGTTTTTTCTTGCACATGCAGTTGCTAAAAGTAACATGACTTGGTTAGACGCACCTTCGTCTTCGAGGTGATATTTTTGCTTTTTAGCTCTTTAAAGTGATCTTTTGTAGTAGATCTGCCCAATGCAACATGCCATTTGATTTCCTGACTGCTGCCTCCCTGGGAATTAATTCTGGATCCAAGTAAAATGAAATCCCTTTAGTCTTTTCTCCATGTGTGGTGGTAATGCTGATTGGCCCAGTGGTGATGATTTTTTTTTCTTTGTGTGGGGCAGGAGTCCTGGTGGTGTCATGGTTTTGTGTTTGGCTGCCATCTGCCAAGGTCAGTGATTGGAAAGCACCAGCCAGCTCGAGGGAGAAAGTTGGGGAGAATGAACTAGTCTCCGAATGTACATATGTGTATATATATCTCAGAAACCCACAGGGGCAGTTCTACTGTCCTATAAGATTGCTGTGAGTCAGCATTGAGTTGCTTTCTGCTGTGATCCACACTGAAAGTTGGGATCTTTGGTCTACATCAGTGAATGCCTCACGTGCTTTTTGCTTTCGGCAAGCAAGGTGTGTTGGTCTAGGTTGACTAGAGAACCAAATTCACTGACACTCATACATGTGTAAGAGAGAATTTTATATCCAAAAGTAATTTTGCATCAGTAGAATATTGCAGCCCCGTCCAGATCAAGTGCAAAAATCTGATATTAGCCCCATAAGTCTGATATTAGCCCATATTTCCAATACGAGTCCATACATTCTTCTACAGACTCATGCAGAACCTTCAATGATGCCCAAATCAGGAAGATCACAGGTCAGTGGGTGAACAGTCTGTGGAAACACCTCAGCACTGGTGTGATTCTTCTCTTGGCTCCTCCGGCTCCAGGGCTCTGGCTGCCTTCAGCATAGCTTCATGTGGCTTGTCAACAGGAATCAGAGAGAGAGAGAGTCCTGCCTTCAGAGAGGAAGGCAGGCATTCCTAGCATCCTCAGGAGAAGGTCATGCCCACACAGAGGCATGATTGGCTTTGACCTGATTGACAGGCTCGATTCCACCTCTTCATTCAAGTCGACAGGAGATTATGTAACTGCCACACAAGGTTATGTCGCCAGCATAATACAGGCTATTAATGAACCTTTTTCCTTCTTGATGCAAAGTTCTCAGATTACTTGCTCAGCTAAAGATTGAATAATATGGTAACAACCCTGAAGTACTCCTTTCCTGATTTTAACCCATGCAGTCAGTATCTTCTTGGTTTTCTATAACAACTGCCTCTTGGATTTTGTACAAGTTCTGCATGAGCACAATTAAGTGATTTGAAACTCCTCTTTGAAATATTATCCACTATTTGCTATGATCCACATAACAATGCATTTGCATAGTCAATGAAACAGGCAAACATCTTTCTCTGCTTTTAGCCAAGACCCTTCTATATCAGCAATGATATCCTTCCTTCCACCTCCTACTCTGAATTTCATGCAGTTCTCTGACAAATTTTGAACGAAGCCATTAATAACAAATGTTTGGGTTTTTTTTTTTTTTTTTCTAAAAAAGGTCTACAGGGCTGAGCCCCGGTGGCGTAAGTGGTTGAGTGCGGAACTGCAGCCCGCGGGCTTGGCGGTTCAAATCCAGCGGTGGCTGGGTAGCACCCATGACCACCAGAGGCAGTGGTGCCCACACACACACACACACACACAAAAAGAAAGGTCTACACACAAAGAAACAGTCTTTGAAGGTTACCAAGGGTGGGAAGGGCAGGGTGTGTAGATCACTATCTAGAAGGCAGGTACATATTCACCTGGGTGAAGCATTAAGGGCAGCAAAGGGGCATACCATTAATACTCTACCGATGATAACAGCAATAATCTCTGATGATGAATGGATACCACTGGAGCAGGTTGGGGGAGGTGATATATACATAGACATATATAGATATTCTGACACATGTACACACACATACATGTTTGATTGAAGAGTTTTCTCCATATATATTACAGATATAGCCTTGAATATGGTAGAACATGTAGGGGACAAAGTTATGAAAATTTCTTTGTCATAATCAACTACCTTGAGGGAATGATGAATCCCTGGACCTAGGGGTTCAGAACCATGATTTCTGGGGACATTCAGAACCATGGTTTTAACTGGCATAACATAGTCCAGAAAGGCAACGCTCTACGTCCTTCTTTGGTGATTAAAAGCTGAGAAGGTGCAGCTCTTGGTCTATCTATCTCTTCCCTAAGGGAAGAAGAATGAAGATGATCACAGATGCATAGAAATCGTGGTTCTAAAGAATTAATGGGGGGTCTGAGCCCTGGTGGTGTAGTGGTTGTATACATGACTGCGGCCCCCAGGATTGACAGTTCAAATCCAGCAGAAGCTCTCCAGGAGGAAGGCTTCCTACTCCCACCAGGGCAGTGATGTCACACACAAAAAAGAAAGAAAGAAAGAAAGAAAGAAAGAAAGAAAGAAAGAAAGAAAGAAAGAAAGAAAGAGGGCTGAGCCCGGGTGGCATAATGGTTGTGCGCGGGACTGTGGCCCACTGGGACGGAGGTTCAATTCCAGCAGTGGGGCTGGGCCTCCTACTCCCACCACCAGAGAGCAGTGATGCCACCTCCAAAAAAAAAAAAGAAAGAAAGAAAGAAAGAAAGAAAGAAACAACCATATGAACTCCAGTCTCAAAAATTCTGAGATTGGAACTAGCTAGAGCCTGGCTACCACTGCTTGTTCTGAAAAGGATTACAACAGGAGGCCCTGAATAGAGTGAAGAAGAACGTGGGACAAAAGTCAATATCATCAAGCAGACTAGGCCTATGAGTCCAAGAGAAGGATGGAACGTTGAGACTCTGACCTTTCTGAAAAAATAAAACTCAAGCTCACTGCCATGGAGTCCGTTCCAATTCGCAGCGACCTTAGAGAAGGGACCTTCTCACGTCCAGCGAGCTGATGTCAACTCAGTGACCCTATAGGACAGGTTAGAACTGCCCTGGTGAATTTCTGAGACCATAGTAGAAAGAAGTCCCAGGGCTGCCCCCAATTCCCAACTAGGTAGATAACCTCTCCACCCCCGCCCCAGAAGAATTCACTTTAGAGGACAGCACTGAAGCCACAGCTCAGGGAGAGGGACACATCTGATCAGAGCACACAGGAGCAAACAAAGGGGGAGGAAGAGAGAGTGGAGCACATCCTGGTCCACCAAGTCCCAAGGATGATATTCCTGTTCAGAGCAGCCAATGCCCAAAGAGGACCACAGGACTGATGCCCCCATGAGACACGATATCTCTCACTGACCCAGAGCACTGCAGGGGACAATGCTGGAGACAGTGCGTGAGTTGTGCCTGATCTGAGCCTACCACACCGAGGCAAAGCACTAAGGAAGGGTGTGCAACAGAACAGCAAGAGGAGCAAAGTAAACAATTCTCCGGAGAAAACCAAAAATAGACTTTGGGACCAGGGCATCAGATGCAACCAGAAAGCACTCCTGAAGGTCAAAAAACAGACCTTGAACTATTTTCTCTTTTTCGGTCGTCTGTTTGTCGTTGTCTCCTTTTGCTTTGTCTTGTGCTTTGTATATTAATATCTCTGAGTGTCTGTCTAGATAAGATAGGTGGGATAAACAATCTGGAGGAGAAAACAACAGGACCAGTGGTTCTGGGGGCACATGGGAGAGGGGGAGGGGGCGGAAGGAAGTGGGTGTTAACAAACCCAGGGACAAGGAAACAACAAGTGATCCAAACTTGGTGGTGAGGAAGGTGTAGGAGGCCTGGTAGGTGTAGGAGGCCTGATTAAGACCGAGAGGAATTATTGAAACCCAAATGAAGGCTCAGCATGATAGTGAGGTGAGAGGAAAGTGAAAGCAGATAGAGGAAAGAAATAGGGGGCAGCAGGCACTTATAGAGAACAAAATGCAGGCATGTACATCCATGTAACTACATTTATATATGATGATGGGGAAATAGATCTATGACATATATTTATAGGTTCAGTACTAGGGTAGCAGATGGACATTAGGCCTCTACTTAGGCACTACCTCAATGCAAGAACACTTTGTTCTATTAACCTGGCATTCCATGATGTGCACCTTCCTGACATGACCTCTGAAGACAAAGCAGGTGCATAAGAAGAGGTGGTAAAGAAAACTGATGGTGCCCGGCTAACAAAAGATAGAGCATCTGGGATCTTAAAGGCTTGAAGATAAACAAGTGACCATCTAGCTGAGAAGCCACAAAGCCCACATGAAAGAAGCACACCAGCCTGGGTGATCGTGTTGATAGGATCAGATTATCAGGCATCAAAACCCAGAACAAAAAAATCAAATCATTGTGAATGAGGGGAAGTGCAAAGTGGAGACCCAAAGTCCACCTGTAGGTAACTGGACGTCCTCTTACAGAAGGGTCTCAAGGAAGAGATGAACCAGTCAGAGTGCATATAGCACCAATGAAGCATACAACTTTCCTCCAGTTCTTTAATGCCCCTCCACCCCCACCCCATATCACGATCCCAATTCTACCTTAAAAATCTGGCTAGACAGGCAACCCACAGACTGGGAGAGGAATTTTAGCAATGATATAACAGACAAAGGGCTTATTACAAAAATCTATAATACCCTCATTTCCTGCAAGAAGATGAAAACAGATAACCCTTTGAAGAAATGGGGGAAAGAACTGAAAAGAAGCTTCACTAGGGAGGAGGTCCATATGGCCAATAAACATATGAGAAAATGCTCCCGCTTACTAGCCATCAGAGAACTGCAGATCAAAACAACCATGAGATATCACCTAACACCCTTGAGGCTAGCCCAGATCAGAAAATCAGAGCAGCAAATGCTGGAGGGGATGTGGTGAAACAGGAACACTTCTACATTGCTGGTGGTCATGTAGCTATGTACAGCCACTGTGGAAAGCAATCTGGCAATACTTAATGCAAATGGAAGTTGAGCTACCCTATGATCCAGCTATCCCACTATTGGGTATATACCCAGAAGAGGCAAGAAATAAACCACAGCCAGCGGTATGCACGCCAATATTCATTGCAGCACAATTCCTAATCGCAAAGAGTTGGAAGCAATCTAAATTTCCATCAGTAGATGAACGGATCAACAAACTCTGGCACATACACACAACGGAGTACTATGCCTCACTCAAAAGCTCTGATGAGCACATGAAACACACCTCTGTGTGGGAAGAACTGGAGGGAATTATGCTAAGCGAAGCCAGTTAATCACAAAAGGATAAGTACTGCATGAGCCCCCTGAGGTAAGTAGAAACAGTATGGTGGGTATAAAAGAGAAGGCTTCTATATCATAACAGTTGGTCTAAGATGTGGGGTAAGGGGAGGGTGGAGGACCAAACCCAGGAAGGTACATGCTGGGTGCAAAACAGTAATGGGAGAAGGATGAGGGGGTGGAGGGGAGATAAAAGGGAGTTCACAAGTGAAAGAATAACAGAGGGAACGGGGTACTAACCCACCTGGGGGGGTGGGGGAGAGTGCTGGTCTTGTCTCCACAGAAACTGGAATGGGCAAGCAGTTCCTACCATGAAGCACCCAACCATGAGGACAGTATGGATGCATGGAAGGATGCAAGAAAAGAGAGAGCTACAGAGTCGGGCGCAACCAGAGTCAGATGGACTCCATCCCTACAAGTGGGCGTGCCAGAGAACAAGTTGTGGGAGGGGCCAGCATCCCACACCCACAGGGACAAAGACAAGAAGGGAGGAAGAGGAAGAGAGCTGGTCCAAGCTCCAGCCAACACATGATGCTCAGAGGAATACATCCCTCTGGAGACCCAATGCGCCACAGAAAGGACTGGGCAAATAAGGATTCTTGGGGGCACGAGGGAGGAGAGGAGAAGGGGGTGTGGACAATCACATGGACGAGGGAGGGGGAGCAATAAGTGGTCTGGAATCGATGGAAAGGAGGGTGTGGGAGGCCTGGTCTGGATTAAGCAAGGACAATGATTCTGTGAGGAAATACTGAAATGTCAGTGAAGGTGGAACATGATGGAGGGAGATGGAAGGAAATAGAGGAAAGAGCTAGAACGCAAAGGGCACTTGCAGAGGTCTAAACATAGGTCTGTCCATACATAAATACAACTATCTATTATAAGGTGGGAATAAATGTAAGAACATATCTATAGGCCAGTACTATGGTAGCAAGTGGACCTTGGGCCCTCTCCCTGGGGTTCCCTCAATG
>PVJH01049863.1:0-10107 GCA_004026705.1 Nesogale talazaci | reverse complement strand
CTTTTTGACTGTTCTAGCCTCTGGGGAAAAGTGAAGACCTTCCGCCATAAATCACATCTTATCCAGATGCGGGTGCAAGTCTTACCCAGAAGACCTCTTTGTCAAGGGGCCTGAAACAGTTGAGGGGCACAAACGGAAACCCCCGTGGAATTCCTCAATCCCACCACCCCTGGGGAGCTTGATTCTAGCACAAAACTCTACTCCTTCATGCGCAGATCCCAGGGAGGGGCACGACAACACAGGGAAGGGGTTTTCAGCTGACCCATGGCTCCTGCCTCCAATCGCACACATGGGAATCTCAAACCTGTGGCTTCCTTCCCTAGTGCAACCTTTCAGGAGTACTGGTGCCACAGTTGATGACATGTTGGGCTGCTAACTGCAAGGTCAGGAGTTCGAAACTACCACTTGCTCCAAGGGAGAAAGGCAGGGCTTTCTACTCCTGTAAAGAGTTATACCCTCGAAAGTCACAGGGGCAGTTCCATTTTGTCCTGTAGGGCTGCTAGGAGTTGACATCGACGGGATGGCAAGGAGTTTGACTTGGGGGTTACAATGTAACCTCGGGCAATGCAATCTTTGTAATCATACCTGTGAAAGGTGGATCCCAAACCTAATCACTTCTGAGTGCTCTAACGAGGCATGGTCTCAAACTGGAGAAGACGGAGGCCACCGGAGGACCCCCAAGGAAGGAGTCATCCCCACCAAGACCGTGATTTGGACTGTGAGGGGAGGACTGTCTTCTTCCAAGCCACCCACTTGTGATATCTGTGCTTCAGCAGCTCTATAGGAGACTAAAACAGGAATTGCTCAGGACAGATGTCCCCATCACCTGGAGCTCTCTCTCCCTACCTCTGCTGGTCCTGCACCATCCTCACAAGTATTGCTGCCCCTGTGTCAACCATCTCATCGAGGGACTTCTTTTTAAAAAATCAATTTATTGGGGGTTCATGCAACTCTTAGCCTATCCATCCATCTATCCTCCCATCCTTCATCCATCCATCCATCCATCCATCCATCCATCCATTGTGTGAAGCACATTTGTACATTTGTTGCCATCATCATTCTCAAAACATTTTCTTTCTACTTGAGCCCTTGGTATCAGCTCCTCATTCCCCTCTTCCCTCTTTCCTTCTCTCCCTCTCTCATAACCCCTCGATAATTTATAAACTATTCTTATTTTGTCATGCCTCACACTATCTGATGTCTCCTTTCACCCATTTTTCTATTGCCCACCCCCTGGGAGGGGGTTATAGTGATTACTTTCCCTTTTCTTCCCCACCTTCCCCTTCCCCTCCTGGGATTGCTATTGTCATTATTGGTCCTGAGGGGGTTCTCTGTCTTAGATTCCTTGTCTAGCTCTTGTCTGTACTCATGTACATGCTCTGGTTTATCAAGATTTGTAAGGTAGAATTGGGATCGTGATAGTGGGGGTGGAGTGGGGGAGAATATTAAAGAACTGGAGGAAAGTTGTGTGTTTCATCATTGCTATACTGCACCCTGACTATCTTCTTTATTCCCCACAACCCTTCTGTAAGGAGATGTCCAGTTTCCTACAGATGGGCTTTGGGTTCCCACTCCATCCTCCCTCTCACGCACAACAATAGAATTTTTTGGTCTTTGATGCCTGAAAGGGACTTCTTTTGTGCTTACCCTCTGTTTTACCAAACAGATGTCCTCTGGGGGCTGACTTCTCCTGATAAAGCATCCAAAGCCTGTGACGCACAGTCTCACCACTTACTTCTTGCTTCTGAGGAGCATCCAGGCTGGACTTCTTCCAAGACAGATTGACTTGTTCTCCTTGTCATCCAAGGGCTAGTCAATATTCTTCACCAGCTCCATCACTCAAAGGCACTCATTCTCCTTCAGTCTTTCTCATTCCTTGTCTAGCTTTCACATGCAAACCAGGAAGCTTTGGAAAGTTTGTGGGAAAGTGGAATTGAAAGATAATGGAATTTTTCCTCTTGAACTTTTTGAAGGTTCCTTCCCTGAGGCAGGGGAAACTTGTGAGACAAGGCAGCTACTGAACAAACTCCTGGTCCATAGCCCAGTCTACAATAACCACTCAGAATTGGTCAAAACCGTAAGCATTACCTTCATCTAGGCCTGAGTAGCCAATAGAGTCCTTGAGCGACATAGGCTTCATTCAGTGCTTCACGCAGGGAAACTTCTCACCTTCTGGTGGAGATCTAATGGGCTAATGAAGAAAAATGTCCCGCATCCTCCTTTAAGGGGAACTCAGTGTCTTCTGATGAAATGCCTAATCACTGTTGTTTGATTGGCACCAGCATGAGTGCCACTGGGTCCTTCCAGGGGAAGTCAACTTCACCAAGCTGCCAGCCAGCAGCCTTGGAGTTAACCAGCTCCAGAAGACCCCTCCTGTCTTTAGAAAATTTTTTTCACATATCATACACTTCCATAGTAAAATCGCTTTTAAAAAAGAGTTGCATGTCCATCATCAGTCGATTCTAGTGTTCCTCTCTTCATTATTTGCTGCCCCATCCCCTCCCCCGCCCCACCCACTGTCCCTGAGAAACCATTGTATCAGCGATGGTCCCTATGCCTCCACTCCTTCTGTGTTTCACAAACTGGGAAGCTAACAGGAACCTTATAAAATGAACAAAAAATGAAATGGAGGGAAAATAATTTAATAGTAGCAATACTAATATAAGGACACAATTGAAAATGAAGAGTAAGAAAGAAGAGTCCACCAACAAGATGAAAAAGCCAGAGAAGAAATTTCTGTTGGGGAGCATGCAAGAAATATTCAGCCTAGAACAAAATTCCGTTGGAGTCAGGAGAGAAGCCAGCTGACCAAGTGCCCTATTAGGCTATGATTCAATCCACAAGGCACCCTCCTTTCTTTGAGATGCACAGCACAGTCTCCCTTCACATCCCCACCCGAGTCTGTGTCTTTTTGGACCCTGATGGGGTGATGTGCAGTAAGACCTAAACTTGCGGACAGCAATTCTATGGCTTGCATCAAGTGTCTCTTAGCCACCAACATGACATCTTAGCTTTGACAAAAACACGCTGGGGGTCTTCTGGAGCAGCTTTATCCAGTGTCCCACATCCTTCCATTGTGTGCTGCTCTCCTGAGTTGGAGTCAACTGGATGGCAGTGAGTTTCACCTGGTTCTCTTGCCGTTGCTGTTCCTGTTGTTATGTAATGTCCAGTCAGTTCTGACTCGTAGCTGCCCCGAGTATAACAGGAGCAAACAGTACCTGCCCCTGCACCCTCCTCACCACTGTTCTCAGGTTGACTCCATGGTTGCGGCCACGGTGTCCACCCAGCTCATGAGAGCCTTCCTCTTTGTCGCTGCCCCTACACTTTTCCCAGCACGATGCCCTTCTCCAAGGGCATCCTGACAGCATATTCAAAGTCTGTGAGACCAAGTCTTATCATCTTGGCCCCTGAGGAGCCTCATGGCCACACTCCTTCTAATAAGACTCACTGGTTTTTCTGGCAGTCCATGGTACTTTCTGTATTCTTTGCCAGCACCATCATTCAAAGGCATGGGTTCTTCTTCAGTCTTGCTTAGTCCACGTTCGCCTTTCTCATGCTGGTCCCTTAGGCGCGAGTATGGAAACGGAGGGACTGACACATGTCTGCTGTGCCCAGCTGGTATCATTCCTACATGTGTGTCTGTGTCGAGCTTCACCCTAGCCTGTGCTCCCCTACACAGCGATGGTGAAGAAACCCCTCCCCATGTTTGTTTTCCAGGAAATGGAATGTCTTATTGCAGTCTTCTCCATATAACTTTGTATAGCTCAGCTGTTTCCTTGTCCATCTCCAACAGCATCAGACCCAGACCCTCCAAATTCCCATTTCTTGCCTCATACATGATTAGCAGAACTGCTTGTCCCCATGAGCAGCTGGCACAAAGTGCATGCACAGTAAACTCTGGTTCACTGTCTCTCCTTCTTTCTGGTCCACAAGGTCCCTTCACCCCTTAGGCTCCCTCCTCATGAGTGAGGTTGATCACGCCACTCTTTCATCACATGTCCCCATAGCTTGTTCTTGGGAGGCTTGCTTGCTCTTGGTTAGCTTCTTTCTAGTGTATGCAATGTCACGTGTGCAGAGTTGATCACCTCCATGGTTTTCAAAAGCAGATCACAAAGCCTGTTTTCCAAGCTCCTTATCCCCCTTCCCAGTCTGACCCAGGAACTCTAGGGTCATGGAGTTGATTCTGACCGAGCGACCCCAGAGGACAGGATAGTGTGTGCCTGTGGGTTTCTAAGACTGTGATTCTTTATGGGAGTAAGAAGCCTCCTCTTTCTCTCCTGGAGCAGCTGGTGGGTTTGAACTGCTAACCTTGGAGTTAGCAGTCCAACATGTAACCCACTGCACCCCTAGGGCTCCTCTGGGTGGGCTCCAACCAAGACCTTTTAGCTAGCAATTGAGTGATTAACCATTTCCACCACCAAAGGAACCTTGGTTAACTATGAAATTAGCATGAAAAGGAAGATAAAACAAAATTTAAGATATAAAATGAAACCAAATTCAATAGGAAGTAAAGTAGGAAACATAGAGTATAAAAAGGAAATCAAATGCAAAATTAAATAAGCCTTAAGCCACAGGAAAATAGAAGATCACATATCTCATCTAAAAGTCAGTAGGATGCCAAGCTTGCTTCAGCAGCACACAAACTAAAATTGAAACAGACAAAGTGAGCAAGCCCTGTGCGAGGCTGACATGTCAATTCATACAGTGCTCCATACTTTTTATGACTCACTGTCTTGCCTTTAAAAAAAGTCAATGTCATCCCAAATAAAATAGATTATATAAAATATAAAATTAAATAAAAGTAAGTTCTCAAAAGCACACTCACAGCCATCAAGTTGAATTTGATGCATTGTGACCCTATTGGACAGATTGGAGTCACCCCTGTGGTTCTCCGACACTTTTGTTTCCCCAAGACATTGTGTTAGGAGTGACTCCATAATTAAAGCATATCAAGCAATGCTGTTCAATCGCGATGACAATCAGTTTCAAAATAGTTTCTTCCTTCTTGAACTCTTTGGTATTAATTCCTCGCTACCCACCCCTCCCTTGTCATACCTCTGCCCCGAGGAACCCCCTTTTTAGTTATTGTCTCTAAAGATCTACTTATCTGAGCTTCTTATACGGAAAAACGTGGAAAAATACATATCAGAGAGTCGAGAAGGTGACCAACAGTGACAAAATATAACAGAGACAAATGCCAAAATGAAAAAACAAGATCATCACAGAAAATATAAAAGACCAGATCAAGCACAGCGTGTATACAAAGGGGGATCAAGTGACAAAATTATAGCTGTTCAAGTCAGAGCTATCATTTGAATCTACTACAGTCGTCTCCCTAAGATGCTCTCTCTGACAGCCAGGTCATTCCCTTCCCTCAATTATGACTACAGGGAAATCTCCAGAGCCTACTCCCTGTGTAGATTCTGCACACGTCTGCTGGGGCTTCCCCTGTGGTGCATGGCCTTCTGCACTCCAGAATGAGAGTGTAAAAATTTGTGGGAGTGGAAAAGCTCAACTTCCTCCTGCAGAACAGATTGTGGTTTTGAACTGCTGACCAAGGTGAAGCCACTCCCCCGCTAGTGTTCCTAAAAATCAGGGAAGAGACATGGAATAAAACACAGTTCACCCTAAAATCGACTATAATACAAAATTTAGTTAACGCTCAAATAAAGGAACATTTAAAATCAGAGGCAGCAGGAGAAAGCTCAACCAGAGTGAAAATTGTATCAAATTAAAAGGAGACGTCTGGCCCCAGTAGAAAGCAGAAAAATACAGTCACACAAATAAAGTAACTGAAAGCAGTGCCATGTAAGAGAAATCAGATATAAAATTTTGAATGAAAACAAAGCAAAGCATGAAATGTGATCTAATGTAAAATAATCGGTCCCATAAAGGAAGCACAGGAAGGAGCATATATAACATTACTTCAAAGGAAATAAAGCACTGTTTTCCCTAGACCACTAAGGGCCTTCCAGGCACAAACTCCTGAGAAACCTGAAGTCTCTTATTTAAATTGTGCTTAAAAGACCCTCCTGTGACTTCCTTGGGCTTCCCCGGCCAGCCAGCATCAGTGCCCGCCCGACCGGGGATTCTGGTCTCTGAGAGCTATTTGTTTTTGCTGCAGCCTCAAAGGGTTCTCGGCCCTGTCAGATATTGACAGCTATTGTCAGAACTGCTGCACTTGCTGTTCTGTTTTCTGTCAACAGCACAAACGGAGCTTTCTTTGCAGGAATGAGATATAATCAATCGACAGCAGTTTCCAGGGGGAAAAAAGGGAGGTGGGAGGGAGAAAAAAAAAAGCACATTAAAAAAAAAAAAACACACCCTTTTCCTTCCAAAGAACGTTCAGCATCTTCTGGGAATGGGCTGAAAACCTAAGTGGGCAGCACTCCCTGCTTTGGTGGTTGTTGCTGTTTGTATGCAGAGCCATGCTCTTGGACGGAAAAGTGTACTGTCATTGAAGCTGGCGCCAGGAAAGTTGGACAAAGTGAAGCCCGCGACTCGGGGAGCACTCCCACTGCAGATGGCTAGTCAATTTTTCATGTCCATGTCCCAGGATGCCCAGTTGATACAACTTCCTCTGTAAGCCCCAGTTCTGCCTGCAGACCTTTTGCAACCTATGCTGCCATCGTGGGGATGAGCTGCTGCCCACAAGGTCAGCAGTTCAAACTCACCTGCCTCTTCAAGGGAGACAGATGAACCTTTCTGCTCCAGTAAAGATTCAGACCCTCTGTAACCCACAGGGATAGTTCTACCCTGCCCTGTAGGGTCATTTTGAGTTAGAATCCACTACGTGGCCGTGAGTCTGACCACACTGAAGACTACCATCATCCCTGCTGTAATCCCTTTGTCTAACTCTGGTTTTATCTCCCTTCTTTCTCTCCCTTCCACCATTGTTGTAAAAAAAATTGTGAACCTCACATCTTCCAGTCCAGCATTGACCCCTTCTGTGCTTCAGTGAAGCCAGTGGCGTGCATGATGCTATGCAGACATCCTTGGTATCCATCGCCAGATTGGTGCATGGATCAGAATTCTTCATGGGAACCAGAGGAAGACTTCCTTCTTTCCCCCATCTCCCTACCACCTCTGATCACCACGGTCGAACTCCGAAGCCTCCCCATCTGCCTGCTTTCAGTGTGACATCTTGGTGAATCCATCCTAGGTATTTGTTCTTGGGTGATTGGTGTATCTCCCTCGGCAGGGTGTCTGCCTGACATATAATGTTGTAGTCTGTACCAGTACGTCTCTGTATGGCTGAGTAGTATTCTATTGCATGGATTCTATTGCATGAACAGTCTGTTCATCCATCCTCTGCCAATGGTTGGGAGATTGATTTCCATGGTGGGTCTGTCGTGACTAGTACTGTGACATCCATTCGCATACGTATGTCTGTTTGTATTGCTCCTGCTTCCAAAGACTGAGCTCTGTGAGTCAGTTGGTAGCTTGGTTTTAATTTTTTTGCACCCCCCCCACCCCCCGAAGCAATAAGCCAAGGTTTGATTTCATCCATTCTTACCAGTATTTGTTACTTACTATGTTTTTTATGTTCGCCATCCTACAGGGCTGAAGTAGTATTACCCAAGGTTTTTAGTTGCGGCTCCCTGATATGCCGTAATCTTAAGACACTTCCTGATGCATGTCGGCCCTGTAGACACAAAGTAGAATAGCCCTTGTGGGTTTCTGAGATGGTCATTGTTGATGAGAGAAGCTTTTCATTTCTCTGGAGGGGCAGCTAGTGTTCCCCATCGGCTGACTGTGGTTAACAGCCTGACACGTAGTCACTGAGCTGGTCACCATGAATTGTAATTGACTCAATGGCTATGAGTTTGGTTTTGGTTTGAGATGCTTGTTGATGTAATCATCAGAGTCTGCGTTCGATAGCAACAACCCCTCCCCATTTCATGCCTTTGGTCCCTTTCTCTCTTCTGCAGTGATCTTTTGAACAAAGTCCCTCCTGACCAAACTGGTATGTCTTATGCTATTATTAGACAAGAAGTAAATAGCTCAAACACTGCCACCATTGTCTAGATTGCTGACTAGCTATAAAAAAATAATCCCTGGTTGTGAATGAGAGGCAAAGGACAATTAGAGTTCAAGGCAGGCTGACACCAGCGGAAGGTTTGTAAGGTGAACACATTTGCCGTTCAATTGTGTTTCCCCTTCACTGGCCTGCTTCCTCCTTGATGTTTATTATTTGAAGTTATGTATGGGTCATTGGCCAATTGTCACTCATCTCATTTGATGGACTCAATGACTTCCACCATATTGGACAATCATCACCAATATTCATTGTCGCATTTTCCATTTTAGGAGCCCTTTGCATAATGGTTAAGCACTCAACTACTGACTGAAAGCTCTGTGGTTTCAACTCACTGGGCTTTGGGCAAGAAAAAACTTGATGGTCAGTTCTAGTAGACACCATGATACTCAACTATAGACTATAGAATCTATAGTGTCAGGGCGGAAGGATACATGCAAAGTCCCAGTGATGGACACTCAGGGAGTGCTACAATCCTTAGTGAAGACCCGGTCTCTATTCAATGACTGTCTGTAAAAAGGGATTTGCCTGGGTTAGGTTTAGTTAAGTATCATTAGCCAGATTGAAGATCATGGCAAAAGGACCCAGTTCTAACTTGCGGGAGCTAATCCCTGCTGCATGTTTGAAAAGATCTCGATCTGGTTAGCATTGCTAGAGCCTCACACTCCTGGAAAACAGCCATGATTAAGCAGTGCCCTGTTGTTCTTGGGTGTTCAGGGAACTGGCTCCCTGTCAATGACTGCCATCTTCTCACACATCCCACAGTCAGACTCGGCTCCGCCATTCCTCAGTGACCTTCCTTCCCAGTGGGATTCCTTTAAGACCCACAGATGACTCCCTGGTGGTGACGTGGCATGTTACCTTTTGTACCTCCCACAGTCCAGCTCTAGCCCACTGCTCCTGGGGATCACCCATACCCTTCTTCCCTCTGGTCTTTCGTGGCTTTGATCGTGAGCTGATGCCTTTGTTCCAAAGAGAAAATGCAAAAACTCACGGCGGTCGCGTTGATTTCCACTCTTGGTGACCCTATGCTCTTGTGGGTTTTCAAGACTAAAGCTTTATGGAAGCAGGCTTCATAGTTCATGGGGACCCAATCCTTGGGAACACAGCAGAACAGCTTCTGCGACTTTCTGAGACTCTAACGGTTTATGGGAGTAGACAGCCCCATCTTTCTTCTGAGGAGCCACATGTGGTTTGAACCCCGGACCTTGCAGTTAGCAACCCGCTGTGGAGCCTACCAGGTTACCAGAGAAGTGCTCGCCAAATCGTCCTCTGGGTTTTTCAACTGTGGTCTCTGAGTCAAGTCTAACCTCCTGGAGAGAAGACTGTGCTCATAGCTCACTAGGCTTTACAGCTTTAGGTGCACAGAAACCACATGAGAACTCTGTTTAAAAAGAATGGATGTCTCAAAGGGACTCAGGTGACCTCAGCAGTCAGTTTTGAAGACAAGCCATGAGCCTATGGCTGGTGATCCAGAGAACATTTCTAAAAGCCGGAGACCAATGCTGTTTCTTGGGCCTACTTTTGCTAGCTTTGGTTCTCTAGAGGCAAACGTGGACCCTGTTAGCTGTCCCAGCGCTGGCTGGATTTTCAGGCCGTTTCCCAGATCCATGCTGCTTAGCTGAACTCTCTAGACCAGCGGCCTCATGGTCTACCTGGCCCATCAGGATGACACTTGGCTCTGCACATCGATGAATTCATTCATGGCCGCCAATGAGCCCTTGTCCATTTAGTGCAAAACAAATGGCTGAGGTTGCCGAGAAACCCTGAGATGACACAGACGATCAATCATAGCACTCTGTGGGTCCACCTCGCCTGCAAGGTGACAGATCCATTATCGCCGATTAAGACCAAGAGTGACAAGAAACCTGGGCACGTCCTCATCTGCAGCTCCTGCAAGGACACCAGACCTGGGCCATCTGACTCGGACCAGTTGTCGCACACGTGTTTTCTAGTGCCTCATGCCTCCATTGGTGTGTTGTCCCACCATCTTCCCACAGTGCCTCTCGGGACTGCCCAACATCCTCCTCGTGCCTCACGCTCTTCAGGCTCCAGCAGTGTTCACCTTC
>PVJH01049862.1:0-10121 GCA_004026705.1 Nesogale talazaci | reverse complement strand
GGGGGGGTAGTGGTTGGCGCCACGGGTCCCATGGAAACCAAATACAGGCTCCCGACTGGAGAAGGATCAAATCCGGTGGGGAATGTTGGCAGGGGCCCCAGGAATGCTGGGCTCTCTGCTAGAGCTCATGGGCAATTCTGAAAGGGATGAAAATCTGCTCTTCTGCCCCCTATTTCAAAGTGGGGACCAGACATACCATCCCATGCCGGGGGTGTGGGGTGTGATTGATTTCCAAGCATGCGAGGCCAATGCGGGAGGGGCGGGTGGGGCTGCCGCTGGGGGTGGCACGCACCTTTGCAGATCTGCACAATTCCCATGATGATGATCAGGGCCAGGGCCAGCAGCTTCCCGGCGGTGAAGATGTCCTGCACCCGAGTGGCCCATCGCACGCTGGAGCAGTTGATCCAGGTGAGGAGCACTGAAATGATAGGTTCCCCCACGTCCCTTTCAGGGGCCGCCACGAGGCTGCGATGACACCCGGGGACAGAGGCGGCCATGCCCCTGGCTCCCGAGGACGAGGCTTGAACAGGGGGCTCACACGGGCCACCAAGCGCAGCCCCAGGGATGGGAAGCCGGCCAGGTGAGTGGGTGGGTCCCACACAGGGCCGCCTCCCCTTGGGAGCAAGTCCTGTCCAGGGTTGGACACCAGAAGTAGGGCTGTAGGTATGAACACCGGCGTTGGGAGTGGAGAGTCGGCCTCTAAGGAGTCCAGGAGCGTGGACTTTGTCTCCATGGCCCGTCCAGGCTCGAGAGAGCCCTGAGGAATTGCAGAACCTGGAGATGTCACCTTCCTGAGCCTGGCTCTGTGACAACGGGCATCTGGCTCTATGACAACGGGCATCTACGCCAGGAGTGCTTAATACGTCAATCTCGACCTACTAGTCGATCGCAAATGTCGTGTGTGGGTCGGTTGCATGGCATTAAAAAAAATAGACGCCAGCCTCTCAGTCCCACCGTCACTTAATTGATACACAGCGCAGCCAACCAGATGCAGTCTTAGGTGTCAAATGCACGCACAAACTACTGCGCTACGTGCAGCAAAACTGACAAGCCAAGTCAAACGCTTGCCAGGCTTTTCTTTGCTCGAGTCAGTGGCTACATTCACCGGCTGTCCTTTCCGGGGGGAAGGTGCTGAGGTTGATTCACTTGCATCAAAAATTGCAACACAGTTTCACCCGGTCTCTTCTGGAGGAAAGATGAGATTTTTGACCCGACAAGCCGACTTTCAGCTGAAGTCCAGAGCACATGAACAGTTCTGAAACTTACAGAGGGAAAGGATCCAAGCATGAAAAAATGTGCTACCTCCTTGACTGCATTATTCGACTCTACTTGTTAATGTGAGTCAGCCTTTCCCACATAACTCCACATGAAGTCCAAGTACCGTTCCACCCTGACTGCTGATCAATTGGAAGTGTGGAGCAGGGGTCCTCAAACTTTTTAAAGGGGGCCAGCTCACTGTCCCTCAGACCATTGGAGGGCTGGACTCTATTTAAAAAAAAAACAAACCCTATGAACAAATTCACTGCAGGCCTGAGATGAGTCAGCTGCTAAGCAAAACACCCAGCAGCAGGATAAATGTCCTCAGCGGGCCACATGTGGCCTGCAGGCCATAGTTTGAGAATCCCTGGTCTGGACCTTGCATCCCTGGCTCATTCCATTCCGTACAAGTCATCAGAGTCAACTCAGATAAGGACAAAAAAATGCACATACTTAATTGTGTTGTGTTGTGCAATATGGACTTGTGAGGTTATGCAAGTACCTAAACATACATTGTATATATAAAGAATTCTCAATGCATATATGAATAAATAAACATAAATACATGTTTTGCATGTTTGTAGTTGGTAGATCATTTTACAAGTAGCTCGAATGCTGAAAAAGCGTGAGCACTCCTGGTCTGTGTAAATCCTCTTGCTCTCTCTTTTTTTTCCGCTCTTTTTTAAAAGAAAATCATTTTGCTGGGGGCTTTTTTAGCCCTTGTAGCATTCATCAATTGTATCAGGCATCTTTGTACATAGGTTGCCATCATCATTTCCAAAACATTTTCTTTCTACTTGAGCCCTTGGTATTCTCTTTTTTTGCCCCATCCTCCCATCCTTGTGAATCCTCGATCAATTGCAAATTATTATTATTTCTTATCTTACACAGTCCGGTGTCTCCCTTTACCCACATTTCTGTTATTTGTCCCTTCAGGGGTGGTGGCTGCATAGCCAGTCTTGTGATGAGATCCCCCTTTCTCCTCCTTCCCCCTCCTTGGCCCACCTCTCCCTTATGATATCACTACTCCTCTCTTTTTAGTATATTTTATAGTCTGTATTATTATCTTATACCACGGCACAGTGGGAAGTCACTTCCTAACAGTATTCACTATGACATGCTTTAAACCACTGTATCTGGTCTTTTCATGAATCGGGGCCAGATTCCATCCAAAGAACTCTCAACATTCCAGGAAGTTCCTGTACCTGGTGCTCCGTCCGCCTGTCCACCTGGTGTCTGACTGCTCTCACGTCACACAAGTCTCTGGGAGAGGCACTGAGGTGGCTGCACAGCAGCTGTCTGGCCCCTTTCTGTGACACAGTTTTCATTCCCTGCATCCATCAGTGGATGGGCATCTGGGTTTGCGCCCAGACTTGAGCGGTCCCCCACCACCCTGCTCTGGACGCGCGTCCATCAGGGGGATCACGGGAAGAGGGCCGATTTCTCACAGCAGAGACGCGGGAGTGGGGTCTGGGTCAGACAATCAAAGTGTGCTGGACTTTAGCAGAAACAGCCAAACCAGAATGCTCTGGGGGCAGGGATCCCATGAGGAGGCCCCGGATGGAAACAAAAATGGGAACACAAGAAAACATCCTCAAAGGGATGGAGCACGGTGAGGGGCGGAGAGGGCCTCGGGCCAGGGGTCCTAGTCACCGTGGGGCTCTAATCTGAGCACACATTCGAGGTTCCGGACGAAGTCTGGCAGGGCACAGTCACACCCGCACAGAGCTCGTGTTTTAGAGGAAGCCACTGTTCCAGACCACACAGGGGCAAAAGGCCGAGGGGCGAGGGCAGGAAGAGGTCCTGCACCAGAAGTCTACCCGGCCATGGGTGGGCAGGAGCCACGCGGCACGGGAACAAGACATGAGGAACATGAGGAACTGCCGGCCGTGAAACTGATGGCCTGCTCTGTCCGCCGCCACCCGACTCACCGCAAAACGCAAAACCACCAGAAAACAGCCACAAAACTCTGCCAAGCTCCTTTGCGGCATGACCGCAGCTCTTGGCCCTACTCCCCCACCCCGCCCCAGCATGGCATGCAGGCTGCCTGCCCACCCTCGGCAGCATGGGACGGCTGTGGGTTCTTAAAGCGTGGCTGTCCTGGCAGGTGTGTCTGGCGCTCTGGCCATGCTGCGGGGAGACGCATGGGCCTGCTAAGCACAAGGCGGGTGGATTCACACCCGCCTGGGGCGCCTGCCGACTGGATAGCACCGATAGCACCGGGTTCGCAGGTGTGGTGCAGCCCAGGCGCCCAGCCCCGAGGGCGCTGCAGGAAGCCGTGCGCTGCCCAGCCCCCAGCTGCTCCACCGGAGCAAGCAGAGGCCCTGTGCTCCCAGAACACTTAGCGGTCCAGAAACCCTAGGTAAGGGTTCTCAACCTGTGGGCCAAGCCCCCTTAGGGGGTCGAATGACCCTTTCACAGAGGTGACCCGATTTGTAACAGTAGCAGAGTGACAGTGAGGAAGGAGCCATGACAATAATGTGATGGCTGGAGGATCACTGCCACCTGAGGAACTGCATGAAAGGGCCATGGCGCTAGGAAGGTTGAGAACCACCACTCAACAGGGTGTCTACATGCTGGGCTGAAAGCTAGTTGGGGGGTAGGCGGGGGGGGGGGGCTTGGGTTTTTAGAAGTCCTGGTGGTGCGGAGCTTTTGATTTGCATTTTCTTTCTTTCTTTTTTTTTTTTTGTGGGCATCACTGCCTCTGGTGGTCATGGCGCTACCCAGTGTCGCTCCTGAGAGCCTCCACTGGATTTGAACCACCAAGCCCGCGAGGTGCAGTTCTGCATTAAACCACTTATGCCACCAGGGCTCAGCCCCAATTTGCATTTTCTTAATGACTAGTATGAGGGGGCTCCAAAAAGCCTGCAGTTGAGTTACCTACGTTATTTTATTTATTTATTTTTTTTGTGGGCATCACTGCCTTTGGTGGTCATGGGCGCTACCCAGTGCTCCTCCTGAGAGCCGCCACTGGATTTGAACCGCCAAGCCCATGGACTGCAGTCCCGCACTCAACCACTTACACCACCGGGGTCAGCCCACTTACATTATTTTTCAAGTCCGTACCCCCCCTCCCCATGAACTCTTTGATGCCCCCTCCTCACTTGAAGCGTCTTCTCGAAGCTTATTGTCATTCGTCCACAGGCCTTCTTTGGTGGTCTCCTAATGCTGTCTGCTCACCTATTGGTTCTAGGACCCCCCCAGAGGGAACCCCAACAAAGTGGAACCTCTGAGCTCTGGATGCCAGCCCAGAGGCTGAGCCTCAGGAAGGGGGGGGGGGTAGGTCTCTCTGGTTTACCGGCTGCCACGTTTCCTGTGCTGCCCGCGGGAGTCCTGGGCTGCCGAGATGGGATTCCGTTCCCTGATGACGCAGAAGGCTGGAGCATCCAGGGGAGAAGAATAAAAACCTTCCGGTGTCCTCTTGTCTGACCTTACAACCAGGGCACCCCTGGAGGGCTCACAGGCTACAAGTCATGGGTGTGAGCACAGGACACCATCCCCTCTCCTCAAGGTAACCCTGGGCTTCACCTGCCGCGCAGATGGAGGCTTATCAATAGCGTATCCTTAAACTGAGTCTTGGCTTTCCAAGGGGTTTCCAACCTCACTTGATTCTGAGAAGAGGTCGGTGGAGTCGAAGGCAGCTGGAACGTTCCTCTTGGGATGGCAGCCACCCGGTGGGCTCCTTCTCACCTATCTTTCCATGTCCCGACTCAAAGGTCGTTCAGTTGTCAGCTTATACTTTTCTATTCGATCCTGACATTGTGTCCACAAGGGAAGCTATGTGCACTGAGTTTTACAGCAAGGAATGACGGCTGTCATCCCCCCACCCCCACCCAGACCAATGCTTCCATCTCATGCCTACGCATACATTTCATGTGGTCGCTGCTGCTTATCTCTCTCCCTGCCTCTCTCCTCATAGATTAGGGTGGCAAGGAGGGTGCCTGTGCCATGATGTTAAAGCCCGGGGCACATCATCGGAGCCAAGGCGGTCTGGTGGTGTCCTGAGTTACTTGTCAGGCTGCTAACAGCAAGGTCAACACTTCAAAACCACCAGTTGCATCATGAGATAAAGATGAGATTTTCTACTCTCAGAAAGAGAGCAGGCTGAGCCCTGGTGGCACAGTGGTTGTGTGCAGGACTGCGGCCCACTGGGTTGGCGGTTCAAATCCAGCAGCAGCTCTCCAGGAGCAAGGCTGGGCCTCCCACTCCCACCAGAGGGCAGGGATGCCCCTCCCCCCAAAACAAAACAAAGCAAAAAGAAATCAATATCATATTGTTTTTGTGATTCATTCCTATGCTTTCATTATGTTCCATTTGTGACGATGAAAATACATCCTGAGTATCAGCTATTTACGTAATGATTCATAACTCGCAAAATGACAGTGATGAAGTAGCCAGGAAAATAATGTTATGGTGGGGGTCACCACCACATGAGGAACTGTATGGAAGGGTCCCGGCAGGCACGAGGAAGGTTGAGAACCACAGACTGAGAGTGTCAGAAATCCACAGGGGCAGTTCTACTCTGGTCAATACGGCCTCTATAATGTAGAATTAACTCAATGGCAGTGGATTGAGGGTTTTTTTTGTTGTTGTTGTTTCCTTTTGTTTTAACCACCAGTGCCAGCACACAGAAAGTACACAACAATTATTCATAAATGAACAAAGAAAATGCCACAAGTCATTAGCCCTCATCTCCACCTCAGGCACACATCCCCCAACCCACACCCATCTCCTGCTGCCCCAGGAAATACCACCCAAAGGAGACAAAGCCCCAGGGGGCTTCAGAGAGCCTACAGAACCACCAGTGACGGCTGACTTCCACAGAGAAACTACTCAATTTGAATAACAGGGAGGAGCTGTTATTCAAGATTAAAGTGACCAGATGTCCCGCTTTTGGCAGGACTGTCCCGATTTTAAACGATTTTTCCCGTGTTCCCTCGGGGTTTTTAAAAAGTCCCAATTTTTGGAAAGAATGCACAACAAGCTAGGGAACGGCAGGAGAACAGGAAGGGAATATACCCTCTCTTACCACTCTCCCACACATGTCCCCACCCCCCACCGGTCAATGGTGTCCCGCTTTATTCAAGATGGTGGCCTGTCGGGAGAATCAGAGGAAAGAGAGGAGAACATTTTGTAAATGGTTCAGATAAAGACCCACTTGGCTTATCTTATTCCATTCAATAAGGATGTCAGAGTGAGGAGTCCGGGGCCAATCCAACCCAAATCATTCTCAACAATGGGGGATGTGCCTTCCGCTTCTCCTGGGGGCCTATTAGGCCAACCTTAGGCACCTCTTGCCCAAGAATTCAAGTAAAGACTTACAGCAGTAAGTCTCTGGGATAAAGGAATCTGACTTATGAATGGCAGGAAGATTAGAACATGAAGCCCAAGTGCCCCTAGCACAGGTGAGGGTTATAAGGAACTGGATCTTGAGCTGGGAGATTATCCTCCACCAAGAGGAGGAGGAGACAAGGACAAGAGGGAACAAGAAAGTGCTGGGGTGGGGGGGAGGGAGAGGAGGCAAACTCAAAGGAATGCCTCCTCCCACTGAGCCAGCCAGGGGGTGCGGCCACCTCGCTGAGGCCCCAGGCAGAAAACCATCTGCTTTACAAGGTATACCTTGTCAAGGCGGAGATGCCTTTAAACTTTTTTCTTTCTTTTTTAAAATCACTTTATTGGGGGCTCATACAACTCATCACAATCCATCCACACATCCATTTTGCCCAGCACAAACATTTTCTTTCTGCTTGAGTCCTTGGTATCAGCTCATTCCGCCCCCCCCCCCCAATGAACCCTTGATAATTTATAAATTACTATTATTTTTTTTCATGTCTCACGCTGATTGTTGTCTCTCTTCACCCACTTTTCTGTTGTCCATCCCCCTGAGAGGGGGTTATAAGTAGACCATTTTGATTGGTTTCCCCCTCTTTCCCCCTCCCCCCTTCCCTCCTTTGAACTCTTTTAATACCAAGTGCCTTGATAGTCCTGGGAAGTAGTCACAGCTCTTTAAAGGGTCGGGCCAAGTAAACTGGCTGTGAGTGTCTTCTGTCCTGCCTACCTGATCTCTTCAGCTTTGCAAGAACACGGCCCTTGACTAATCTTTAACCTTTTACCTTTATGGGGATCTGAAGATGGGAAACTCTGAGCATGAGGAGGGGAAGCCGGCTAATTATGACATCTAAACCCCTTGGTACAATGGCCGCGGGCACCAGTCTGACAGCACCTGACTCAGGAGGAAGAGAGGGCTCCACTGCAGGTGAAAACCAGAGCCTCCAATCCCAGAGGAAAGGTCAGGAGGTGAAGGCAGCGCTGGCCAGGTGACCCCATGGGTTGTCCTGCCCTGCTCAGGCATCCGGTCAAGGCCATGTTCTGTCTTCCTGTCATGAAGACTCCTGGCCCTCCCCTCCCTCACCCACACCCGGCCTTCTGCATGCTTTCGGGTACGAGGACCTCACGGCAGCTTGAAATGTTCGTCCATGTCCTCACCCACTCACCAATCGACTTAGCTGGATCACCTACCTGGAGACGTTCCATCCCGCCCACCTACTCACTCTCTCATCTATCATCGACAGAAGACCCCAGGGTGCTGGGCAACTCAGACTCGCCGCTATCCAGTCCACTGTCACTCAGAGGACCCTCTAGGGCCGAGCGGGAGCCCTGGCGGCTTAGTGGGTGAGGGGCCAGGTCTGTGGTTTGAAAACACCAGACGTGTCACAGGAGAACCCCAAGGCTTCTCCCCTCACCCCCAGAGACTTACTGTCTCAGAAACACACCGGACTCATTCCACCCTATCCCCAGTGGTCACTGTGAATGGGAATGGGCAGTGACAGTGAGTTTGGGTTTGTGTTTTTTTTGGGAACACTGATTCAAGGTTTTTCAGGACCAAGCTACAAACAGCAACAGCGCTTTCCCACACCAAGCTCTCAACGCTATGAATGAAAGACCAAACTTGAAAGAAGCCGACACTGAAGAAGAGGGAGACTTCAAAGACAGAAAGAGACACTCCACACCCACCCACCCCAAAATCACCTAATTCAATCCGGTGATGACATGTGGAAGAGTAGCCTTTGCCCCAATCCGATCTCATCCACCGAGTTGGGAGAGAAATGACATATCTAAGTGTAGAAGATGGGAGAGGCATGCACTCCGAAGCATCGCTGCTGATCCAAAGTGGAAGGAACAGCATGGCAGCTGTTCTGGGAACACACAATGAACAGAAGACTTGCCCGAGAGTCCCTCGTTGTCTGGCCAGTTGGGACACACATGCCTTCAACAGCCCAGAAGACACAAGAAACAGCTGCTGGCTTTGGCTGTAAAATGGTGGGGAGGATGTGGGACGAGGTTTTCACCAGGAACCAGAGGAAGAAACACCTTCAAGTATATGGAAAAAAATGAGGTTTTCACCAGGAGCCCAATTGAGAAACACCTTAAAGTGGGTGTGTGGGGCTTGGGGTGGCAGGCTGGAATGAGAGTGTGAGTCATGTGTCCGAGGCAGGTCTGTCTGACCAGGTGAGCTCAGCCCTTACTCATTTGAGGTGGACTCCAGGGAATGCTTTTGGCTGAAGCTTTCAAGATGACCTCGGGGCAGTGGTTTTAGGGCTCATCCACTCTCCCTGCCTCTGGGGGATCTCCAGTTTATGAGATGTGGACATTCTGTCCTGCGTTCTCTCCCATTTGATCAGTGATCTTGGTTCTAGGGGGTGGCCAGGCACCTGCCCTCGATGGACTCCCCGGCCTGTGAGAGGCGCCCACCGAGTTCCTGGCTGTTCAGGTCACTCTTTACCTGTGATGTAGTTAAGGATTGTGGAGTATAGCGTTAACTTTCCCCAAGGCGTTTGATCTCTGCCTCTGGTTCCTAAGGGATAAACTCTCCCTAGTGAGTGAACAGACACTGGCTGTGGGGTCTGGTCTGGTTTTTGGAGTGATTGAACTATGGAGTCCTGATGGCTCAGTAGGTGAAGTAGTTAGGTGTGTTATAACACAAGGGTCACTGAATGAAACCCCCTTGATGATGGTCAGCTGAGTGGAATGCTGGGAGCTGGTCGATTTATAAGGGACAAAGTCTCTGTCCTTAGGAAGTTGCTGGCATATGAGAGGAGATGGTGAACCAAGAGATGACTGTAAGACACAAACTAATGTGGGGCTGGCAGGCAGAAAGAGGGGGGGAGGGCCTTCGAAAGCTCACGGACATGTTCAATGCATGGAACCTTTCCATGAATGTCTCGAAGGCCCCCAATCTTCAGGAAAGCAGCTGGAGTCCAGAGGGGAACCACCACAGACTGGAGGAACTTGAGACGCTTCAGAGAGAGGGCGGCGACCTTAGCAGCCAGGGAGGATTTAAAATTCTGACCCAGCTTGACCCAAAGGAATGAAAAGGCTTAAGATCTGGACATTCCATGGTCATCTGGCTGGGAGATGGAGCTGCTGCTTCTGTCGGCCCCAAAGAACGCCAGGATTAGCTGTATGTCTTAGGCATTCTCTTTTCTGTTGCTCTCTGATTTCTGTTCTCTCTTCCTGGATAACACCCGTAAAAGATGACCAACTAAGAAAACTGGATTTCCAACAGATGCGGACTTTTTCTTTTTCAATTTAATCCTCCGAGGAGTTTGAGAAATGTAATCTCAGGGACCCTGGTTGAGATAAAGGACACAGTGGACGAGGGCTGACCTGGAATTTACCCACCCTGGAGAGAGGGTAGCACCCCCAGATCCCTAGGGATCACTGAAACCTCTTCCTGACTTTCTCCCCTGACCAATACAGTTGATCTCTGAGCAAGGATAGCAGCCTCTGATGCTAGAACAGCGGCTAAAGGTGTGAACCCCCTACTTTACTACAAGGACCAAGGAATTTGGCACTGGCTTCCT
>PVJH01049861.1:0-10102 GCA_004026705.1 Nesogale talazaci | reverse complement strand
ACCCGTCATCGGTCAATGGCCTTCTAATGTCACCATGGCCTGTCTTAGGTTGGTAAAGAGTGCTCCTGATCTTACCCGTCATTGGCTGTCAAGTTCAGCTCATGGAGGCAGAGGGTCTTATCACACACTCGTCGTGTGTGCCACTCTGTTCGAGATCGCTCATCTCCAAGCGACAATAATGAACTTGCAGGGGCCTTGCTTGAATGGTCTCAATCTGTTACTTAATAAATGCCATGAGGTTGTTGAATAATACTGGCCGTAATGAAAGCAAAAGCAATAAACTAACGAGGGGACCCCAAAGTGGCAAGAGGTAAGGGAACAGTCCATTGAGCCCGGTCCACAGTGGATTGGTGGTCAACTCCTTTCTTCTCTTCTCCGAGTCTTCTTGCAGCCACTTGGTTTTCTCTCTTACGATTCCAGATTTGTTGGCCCAACAAAATTCTTTAGGACAGTCCTTGATATTCTTGAATAATGAATAGGTACCCTGTCTTGATAGAGGGGAAAAATTTTTTTTCTCAGTGCAGCCTTTTCGGGCCTTCTTCTTACCTGTTCATGTGCGGTTTATTAAAATGTCTTCATAACACAGACCCCATGATCATCCTGGGCCCTTTAAATAAATGGCCCGGTTGCCTTCCCCAAACACAGCAACCTTAACCTGTGGAGCTGGCCCGTTGGCCTGGGATCTACCACATATACTTGTGTATAAGCCAAGTTTTTCAGCACTTTTTTTATGCTGAAAAAGGACCTCATCGGCTTACACTCGAGTGAGGACCTCATTTTCCTGCTCTCCCATGCAGTGCCGGCATTCTCCAGTCTCTCCGGCCAACTGCAGCGCCTGCAGCCTCTCTGGGTGGCCCTGATATCACCGCTCTAATTTTCTCCCGCACACCCACCTCTGTGTTGTCCCAGCTGTACCGGGCAAGGACCTGCCCGCTTCTGTGTGCTGGTACCTGGGGCGCACCGCACCCTCGTCAGAGGAGTGTCCGATGCGGCTGCCTTCTTCTCCTGCTCTCCTCCAGGGCTGTGACCGCTGTCGGAGGCTTTACCGTCTTACCCGTGCTTGGTCACGGCCCCTTGCTCCGCCCAAGCATTGTGGAATACAAGTACCAGGATATGTTTCTGGTCTTGGAGATATAGTACGCTTATTTACAGTACTTCGTCTGCTACATATCCTTTTATTTTCTTTCTAACGCCTAAATGGACCCAGTGTTGACTATGCTTGCATAGAGCAGCTTGTGCTTGGGCTCATAATATAGATGCTGTGTTGTGCACGCACTGTGTCAACCGCACGTGTTGCATTAGCACTTCCCATACATCTTCAGTAACGCTGCCTATGCAGTTACCCAGTGTGTGCGGTAACACGGCATATACAACGCCATGTGTACATTATGAAACTTAACACAGGCTGCTCTATGCAAACGGTCATGTCATCATATTCTGCAGTATCAAAAACCTGCATGAGGCCTCAAACTCCACAAGCTGCATTGTGTACACACAGTAAGGCAGCATACGTAGCAATGCAGCGCATGCAGTAACACAACATGGAGAGTTATTGTTGATGCCGTATTGTTTTTGTGGACTCTCTTTTCAACTTGCAGGGCTAGTTTACTATTTTTCTTTTAAATAAATATTCAAAAACAGTTAACCCACTCATACCTCAATTAATGTAATTTTATTGGTATCATTTCCCACCCTAGGCTTATACTTGAGTCAATAAGTTTTCCTGTTTTTTTTTTTTTTTTTTTTGGTGGGGGTGCTAAAATTAAGTGCCTTGGTTTATCTTCAGGTCGTCTGATACTCGAGTATATATGGTAACTATCCCAATAGACCCCCTTAGAAGGCACTGTTTTGATTGGACTCTTTTTGGAAGCACTCTAGTGAGACCAAGAGAGTGTGTTACTGAGGAACTGCTCTGCCAAACAATGATTGCAGACACATGTTGAAACATGCTTTGTCTGAAATAAAACCCCTGCAGGCAGGAACTGGAACCGTAGTAGCTACATTTATGGACTCACCCTTATATAGAGATCTGTGGACAAACTACTTATTCACTATGCTTGATCTTGGCCACAAGACCCAGAAGCGACGACTTCTTTTTTTTTTGCGATGACTTCTTAAAAGGCCAGTTCATGAATCCCAAACCTCAGGGTGGTGGAGAGTGGGGAGGGGTGCCACGTGAGCAGAGACATTACCACTGCTCACAGTGGTACTGGTAAATCTAGTTGTTATTTCTGAGACCAGATTCATGTTTTATTATGTTATCATGGCTTCATAAATATGTGTATTGTACAGGTGCTTATGTATAAATCCAACATTAAAAATAAAATTGAATTGAAAAATTCTTTAGCTCAAGTAGGGGGAGAAAGGGCAAGTTTGGTCTTAAGAATATTTCAAAATAAACAAGGGCTTGTGAGAATAAATGCATTCCAATTTCTGGAGCCCCGTAACATTAGTAATCTCTGATCCTTTTTGCATCCTTCCTTACAAGTGAATAGCAGAAGCCCTCTATACTAATATGAAGCAAAGAAAAAGCAAAGTCTGCGAGACGGCATGGAGCAGTGAGCCAGTGGAGGTGTCTGAGGGCCCAGCCCCAATCCCAACTACAGGGGCAGCCATCCTCTCCCCAGGGGAGTTTGCTTTGGAGGATAGCACTGAAGCTGCAGCTTGAGAGTGGGCCATGCCTGACCAGAGCACAGGAGAACAAATGAAAGGGGTGGAAGAGAGAATGGAGTGTATCTGTCCCACTGAGCCTTGAGGACGATATTTCCACTCAAAACAGCCAAGGTACAGAGAGGACCATATGGCCGGCCCCATTATGAAACACAGCATCCCTTGCTGACCCAAGGCCCTACGGGGACAACAATCGAGAAGCAGGATCAGGATTGTACCCTGTCTGACCCAACCACATCATGACAAAACACTAAGGGTGTGCAACAGAGCATGGAGCTCTCAAGAGAGTTCCAAGGATATACATTGGGGCCAGAGTGTGGCACCCCCCATTGGATTCAACCTGGGGACATTCCTGGAGGTCAATGAACAGACCTTAAACTATTTACAGGATTTCATTTTGCTATTTTTTTTCCTTATTTATATATATTTTTTGATTTTGGGTCTTTGTTGTTTTTGTTATCATAGGTTTGTTTTCTTTGGTTACTTCATCTTAGGATGCCTTTTTTTTTTTTTTTGTACATATTGTTATCTCTGCAGGTCTATCTAGATAAGATAGGCTGGATAGACAGTCTGGAGGGAAAAACAGGGGGAGATGGGAAATGGGGAGGAGGGGGAAAGGAGGTGGTATTGACCAATCCAGGGATAAGGGAACAACAAGTGATTCAACAATCAGTGACAAGGTGGGTGTGAGAGGCCTCATAGGGATTTATCAAGAGTAATGTAGCAGAGAGAAAATACTGAAACCCAAAAGACGGCTCAGCATGATAGTGGGACAAGAGGAAAGTAAAAGGAAATAGAGGAAAGAATTGGGGAGGAGGGGTAAAGGGCATTTATACAGGTCTAAATACAGGCATGTACATAAGTGAATATATAATGATGATGGGGAAATAGATCTATATGCATACACTTATAGGGTTAGTATTAAGACAGCAGATGGGCATTGAACCTCCACTCAAGTACAATGCAAGGACACTTTGTTCTATTAAATTGGCATTCCATGATGCTCGCCATCCCAAAATGATCACTGAAGATGAATATGTGCATAAGCAAAAGTGGTGGAGAAAGCTGATGGTGCCCAAGCTATCAAAAGATGTAGCATCTGAGATTTTAATACTTGAAAGTAAACACATAGCCATCTAGCTCAAAAGCAACAAAGCCCACAAGGAAGAAGCACACCAGCTTGTGTGACCATGAGGTGTCAAAGGGATCAGTTATCAAGCATCAAAGAACTAGAAATCATAACATTGCGTGCCCACCTTCCTTATATGATCACTGATGACAAATGTGTGCATAAGCAAATGTGGTGAAGTAAGCTGATGGTGCTTAGCTATCAAAAGATATAATTTCTAGGGTCTTAGAGGCCTGAAAGTAAACAAGTGGCCATCTAGCTTAGAAGCAACAAAGCCCACATGGAAGAAGCACGCCAGCCTGTGTGACCACAAGGTGTCAACAGTATCTGGTATCAAGCATCAAAGAACTAAAAATTATATGATTATGAGTGAGGAGGTGTACAGATTGGGAACCTACAGCCCATCAATAGGTGAAGTGACATGCCCTTAGAGGGGTTGCAGGGAGGAGATGAACCAGTCAAGGTACAGTACAACAACAATGAAATATGCAACTTTCCTCTAGTTCTTAAATGCTTCCTTCCACTCACTATCATGATCCTAATTCTACCTTACAAGTGCAGCTAGACCAGAGGATGTACACTGGGTCCAGAGCATGGGGAATTCAGGACAGTTGACTTCTTCAGGACCAGTGGTGAGAGTGATGATACTGGGAGGGTGGAGGGAAGGGGAGTAGAAAGGAAGAACCAATTGTAGGGATCTACATATAACCTCCTCCCCGAGGTATAGACCACAGGAAAGCAGGTGAAGGGACACATTGGACAGTGTACGATATGACAAAATAATGAAAATGTTTAAATTATTACGAGTTCATGGGGGATGGGGTCAGAGAGGGAGGGGAAATATGGGGAGTTGATCCTGGGGACCTAAGTAGAAGGAGGATGTTTCAAGAATGATGATGGCAACAAATGTGCAAATGTGGTCTGTGTACAATTGACATATATATTGATCGTGATAGGAGTTGTCTGAGCCTATAATAAAATGATTCATATATAAAAAAAAGAAAAGGTAAGGAAAATTGAAGTCTCAGTAGGAATTAGGTCCTGATAACCTGGTTTACTAGTGTGCTTAGTGCTTCTGTTCTATCTCATGAAGTTCACCAGTTCATCCAGTAGTGCCTGGGGTCTTAAATACTTGCAAGTAGCTACCCAAGCCCTCCTCCCCCAAATTGGTGTCTGAGGCTGACAAAAGACTTTTCTCTAAAGGAGGTGACATACTCAATGCCACCATAGAAAACTGGTCTTGTCACTTGATTGAAGTCCACAAATGATTGTGAAAGAGGTGCCTTCTAGGATCCATTTCCCATTTCTCCTTTGTAATCAATAAATCCGTCCCCAACTATAGCGGGGCACAGGGCCATATACAATACAGGTTGTGTATCCTAACCCAGCCCTCTACTCCACAACTCTGCTGGCCATGCTAAGCCCTGGTCGATGAAACAAAGCAGATGTGTTGGGTACCATTTCTGGAAAGTGTCTTTAATCATGAGATCGGGTTCATTTGTCTTTGCCCTTCTCCTTTCCTTCTGTCTGCAAGGCAGACAGGTATGGCAGGGATGCCCACAACCATGTGAGCCACAAAAAGAAGCCACACACTGAAGATGCTGAGCCATGAAAGGTGCCCATGAAGCTGCCAGCATCCCCAGCTATTGTATAGGCCCCCACCCAGGATACTCAGAAGTTGGCAGCCTCTGAGCCCCACTCCCCTGAGAGAGGAATAAGCTGCCCTGCTGGATAAGCCACTGTGATTAATCTGTCACACGCAGCCCAACCTAATCCTGATGGATCTTAATGGCCTGAGTTTATCTACTCTAAAATCAAATCAATTCTGGCAGACTCTCCCCAACATAAAATTGGCTTAAAGAAGCAATTTTATACCGCAGGTCAAAACATTCAGTGACTGGCGAGGCACAGTTCTAAACTAATTTATCCTAGAAGATTTACCAGGAGATGATAGTTGAGAATCAGAGTGAATGGAGATGTCTTATTGAGTGCATTTGGTACCAGTGGGCGGCCACTAACATCGCCTTTGGATCTGCACCTCCAGCCCCCTCTATACACACACCAGCCCTGCTATAAGACAGTGCCCCCATATTAGACACTCTTGGAGAATTGTTTAAAATACAGATTGGCAGGCATTCTGTAGAATAGTGAAACAAGGATCTCTAGGGTGGCAATCCAGGGACTCTGCATTTTAAGCAAACGTCCTGGTAGATCCCTGCGTACACTGACATGTGACAATTCCTTGGCGGTCTCTGTCTTCTGTAAACTGGGATAGACTCCAAGCCTTCGGGGCATTTGGCTCCAGTTTTCAGGGCAACTGGGAGCTGTGGACTCTGTTCTGACTCATTGTCAGAGTAGAGCGATGCTCCATGAGGTTTTTAACGGCTGGTCTTTGGGGAAATGAACCAGCAGGCTGTTCTTCTGCCACACCTCTGGGTGAGTTTGCCTCTCAGCAGTCAAATCCTTTAATTCTTCACACACCCCAGGGACAACTTGGTTTCTAAGTATTCCCTCCGTTCGATATCTGCTAAAATGAAGTGTGCACGAACCAGGCAGGTGTCTGGGTAGAATCCTTAATTCCCTTTAAGGAACTGAAATCGATTCTCTACCCTTTTAGTTTTTGAAAGCCTCAAGGTCTCCGACAGCAGGGGTTCTTGCCAGAGACGATACTCTTATACTCCATTGTGCTCGGATTTTGTCAAAAGTCTTGATAGCGAGTGTAATAGTTTGGAAATTGATTTATGGTTTCCTATAGATTATAGCTCATCGTTTATATTGCTAACGCAAAGCTAAGTTTATGAAAACACCACAGTTTATTTATCTGTTCACCAGATGACCTACATACAAGTCATAGTGTTTTATTCTTTTTTTGGGGGGGGGGCATCACTGCCTCTGGTGGTGGTGGGAGCTACCCAGCGCTGCTCCTGAGAGCCGCTGCTGGATTTGAACCGCCAAGCCCACAAGCCACAGTCACTCACTCAGCCACTTATGCCACCGGGGCTCAGTCCTGTTTTAGTCTTATGAATTAAGATGTTCATACTTCATCGCCATCAAGTTGATGCGGACTCATCCATGCATGCCGTGGATTTCCGACACTGTAACTGCTCGTGGGAACAGGAAGCCCAGTCTTTGTCTTGTGGAGCTGCAGGTGGTTTAGAACTACTGACTCTGTAGTCCACACTCCAACATGTAACCACTATATCACCAGGGCTCTGTGTGTGTGTGTGTGTGTGCACGCGCGTGTGTGTGTAGCATTAGGTTCTTAAACTTATTTGGCCCACTGCCCCAGGAAGAAAATTGCTCAGCACCCCCGGACAATTACAATGCTGTCCATTAGCCCATCATCCAGGATAAAGCAGGCACCTGCCTTTTGCGCCCAACCCTGGTGACATAAGGAGCTCTGCCTTGAGCTGCGGATCCCGGGTCAGCAGTTTATGACCTCCAGCCACTCTTCTGGAAAGAGACAGACTTTCTCCTCGTGCAGAGTTGGGGTCCCCCAAGCCCCTGGGGCAGTTCTACCCTGTTCTGTAAGATCAGAGTTGCAATCACCTGCGGTGGCCATGGGTTTAGGTTTGGAGATTTCAGCACCCACTTTGGAAGGCCTGCGGGGAGCGTTTCTCAAGGACCGGCCAGGTGCATTTCTTTGCTGTTGTCAGATGCCTTGTGTTGGTTTTGAAACACTGGCTTGTCCTGTGCCATCCTCACGACCTTACTTACAAGGGCGGTGTGGGATGAAGATAGGACTTTTCCACATCATATACTCAAGAATATTAAGCAAGCTATTTACCAACATTCAGTGTGCAAGTCATGCGAGCTGTTCTCCCTGAAGCTCGCAGTTATATGAGCTCACGATGAAGCCGACTAAGTTAGCCATTTTCCCTGATGCTCCCAGGGCTTGGCATGACAAGTTAAGATGATGGTTTGCTTCCCTCAAGGCCAGTCGGTGGGAGTCAAGAGCCATTGTCAATGACTTCTAACAAGACAGACCTGCTTATCTACCCCCAGGAGTCCGAGGTCTTCCCTTACCACATCTCTTATCATGTAGACATCCCTAAGTCATTATCACCATAGAGCCCTGAAGACAGCCTCCTCTTGTGACATGTCCTGACCGGTAGCAGTAGGACTCATATGTCCCCAGTAAGGTTATATAAATGGGGAAAATGAATGTTCGCTCTTGCTCCGGCCTCCCTCCTGTCCCTGAGCGGGGCACACTCTGGGCTCCTCTCCCTCATCATGTAATCCCTCTCCTGCCTCTCTCTCCATGCGAACCACCAAGCGGGGCAGAGGTGAGCATGTTACCCTGATGTGAAATGTGTCTAACTCTTATTATTTCTCTCTCTCATGATCTCTATATCTTTTTTACAATACATGATAACTACCGCTGTACAACTGCCTATTGAACCTGTGATGTATGTATCAGAAGCTGGTCTCTTCTGATGGGGGGGTACTCCTCCAGAAAACAGATTTTTTTTCAAAGCATGTGTGTGTTTAATGTTTTTTTTTAACCGAACAACCTTATTACCTTCAAAGCATTCTCCATTACACTTAATACCTTTGTCGAATCTGCAATTCCATTCTTGGAAACATTTTTCAAACTCACCTGTTTGGATGGCTGACAGGACCTCCCTCAAGTTTTTGTTTGTTTGTTTGTTTGTTTTGTATTTTTACCTCCTCTACATCATCACATTGCTGTCCTATCATGTCCCTCTTCGTTCTTGGAAGCAAAAAGAAGTTGCATGAAGTCAGATGCGTGGAGTAGGAGAGGCATGCTGGGTTTTGCCCACAACTGGCATGCTGTGGGAGCAGGTAGTTGTCATGGTGGCAAAACCAGTCCCCCATCTGCCACAAATCAGGATGGTTTTGCCACACATTTGTTACACTATATTTTCAGAACCTCTAAACAGAAAGTTTGATTAACAGTCTAATCTGGTACAGTGAACTCCAAATGCACTCTCCCCTTCACATTAAAAAAAAAAATCCTTGATTTCACTTGATGAGCTTTTTTTTTGGGTGGGGGTGAGGTGATAAGGGGGTATTTCACAGGATTAATTGATGTTTGCTTTGGGCTCATAAGAATAGCATCTTGCCTCATCACCAGTAATGATTTTTGAAAAAAAAAAAAGTCTGGATTTCTTCAAAGCATGGCATGTTTCCAACTGATGCTTTTTTCCCTGGTCACTCAGAACCTGGGGCACAAATTTCAAAGTGACCCTTCTCATTCCCAAATTTTCAGTGAAACTTCACTAAACCAAGCTCCAAGATAATACAGATAACTTCCCCATCTCTTTAATGGTCCCTTGTCTGACTTCCAGCACAAGTGCATGAATTTTTTTTCTTCGCATCACTGCCCTGGAGGGAGTAGGAAGCTCAGCCTGGCTCCTGGAGAGCTGCTGCTGGATTTGAACCATCAACCCTGTGGGCCACAGTCCCACACACAACCACTGCGCCACCAGGGCTCAGCTCAAGTGCATGAATTCTGTCAACATTTTCATCCATCTGGGAAGTTGACAGACATCCAGAATGAAGTTTGTCACCAATCGACATTTGACCTTGTTTTGCAACGAGAAAAGCACTCTTACATTTGAGTTTTTCCCATAGCACTGCTCTTGTAAACTGTGTTCAACATTACAACAGATTCTGTGGCATTTCTCCTGAGCAGGAAACAAAACTTCATAATGCATGCTGTTCTTTTAAATTGGCCATAACAAAACAAACACACACACACACACACACACACAAGATTTGAGCAAAACTGCTTTGATGAAAAAATTCACTGTGTCCAAAGAGAACCTTCCCAGGTGGTGTCACAGGTGCGCTAACTCGGAGTGAGTTGCTGGATGCTTGTCTAGTACTATGAAAGCTATGCTGAACAGAGCTTTTTTCCTTTTTTTTTTTTTTGCGGTAACCCTCTCACATGTTTGAGCCCATCAATGAAACCACTGTATCAATCCATTCTGTTGAGAGCCTTTCCCCTTTTCGCTGCCTGATACTTTACCAAACATAATGTCCTCCAGGGACTGGTCTCTCCTGAATTTTGCCCTTGAAAGATTTCATAGGATTGCTTTCCATCCCCCCCTTAAAAAACCATACTTATATAAATAATGCACTGATACATATAACATATAGGAAAGATAAAATTAAGTATCAGTTCTTGCATAAGTCACCCAGACAAACTGCACATGTCTCCAGGTCTCATTCACCTGTCCACATTACTGGAAAATGACACAGCTCTGCTCATTTTCTCTCATTGCCTCTGACACTAAGTGTGTAAGAAATAGCCTGAAAAGGTTACTTCAATCATGA
>PVJH01049860.1:0-10119 GCA_004026705.1 Nesogale talazaci | reverse complement strand
CACTGCCATTGGAACCTGCAGATCAGTGCAAACTACTACTTTCCAATATTCCTTGTTATACTCATTGCTATTGAGTTCATTCTGACTCATAGTTATTTTCTACAACAGGTTAGAACTGCCCCTGTAGGTTTTTGCCTTGAAATTAGCAGCTCAAATGCAGTGGCACTCAATCATACTTGACCAGAAAACACTCATTAAAGGTCAACAAACAGACCTGGAACTATTTATATACTTTTCTTTTATGTTGTTGTTTTGGTGTTACTCCTGGCAGTGGTGTTGTTTTTGTGCTTATTAATGTCTGTGTTCTTTTTGTGCTTATTAATGCTTTTGCTTGTCTATCTAGATAATAGAGGTGGGATAACCAATCTGGCTGAGAAAACAACAGGACTGACAGTTTTGATGGGTGGGTTCCTGGAAAAAGAAAGGAGGGAGAAGAAAGAGGCCAACACACCCAGGGACAAGGGGACAGCAAGTGATCTAAAAATCTATGGACTAGAGGGTGGAGAATGTCTTGTGGGGTTTGAGCAAGTGCAGTGTGAAAGCTAAATGAAGGTCAAAGATGGTAGTGGGACAAGAGAAAAATAAAAGGAAATAGAGAAAAGAACTGGGAGGTAAAGGACATTTATAGAAATCTAAATACAGGGTGAACCCTGGTGGTGCAGTGATTGTGTGCAGGACTGCAGCCCACAGGAATGGCAGTTCAAATCCAGCAGCAGCTCTCCAGGAGCAAAGCTGGGCTTCCTACTCCCACCAGGGCAGTGATGTGGGTGGAAAAAAAGAAAAAAGAGGAGAATTCTAAATTCAGACATGTTCATATGCATATATATTTATATAATGATAGGGGAATAGAGCTTTGTACATATATTTATATGCTAAGTATTAAAGTAGCAGATGGACATTTGTGACCTCTACTCAACTACTCCCTTAATGTAGGAACATATTGCTCTAATAGCCTGGCATTCTGGCACCTTCCCGACAGGATTCCTAAAGACAAAAATGTGTGCATAAGCAAATGTGGTGAAGATAATTGAATTGTGCCCAGCGATCAAAAGATATAGCATCTAGGGTCTTAAAGGTTTGAAAATAAAAAAGTGCTCTTCTAGCTGAGAAGAAACAAAACCCATGTCAAAGAATCACACTCGTCTGTGATCATGAAGTATCAATAGAATCAGGTATCAGGCATCACAGATTCAGAATAAAAACATCATATTGAGTTTAATGAGGGGAGAAATTTAGTGGAGACCCAAAGCCCATCTGTAGACAATTGGTCATCTCCATACAGAAGGGTCACAAGGAAAAATGAGCCAGTCACTATGCAATATAGCACCAATAAAATACACAACTTTCCTCTAGTTCTTTAAAGCTTTCTTCCCTTCAGTATCACCACCCCAATTCTACTTTACAAATCTGGCTAGACCAGAGCATATAAGAGGAGTTCATAACACAGGGAATCCAGGACAGATAAATCCCTCAAAACCAATACTAATGAGTTTAGCAATATCAGGAGAGGAAGAAGAAGGTGGGAGGAGAAAGGGGAATCTGATCACAACAATGGATATGTAAACCAATCACAGGGGGATGAACAACTGAAAAGTGGATGAAGGGAGGGAACCGTTGGTGTAAGACATGAAAAAAGTAAATTATAGTTCATAAGGGACTGGTGTTTGGAAATGTGTTGATACCAAGGGCTCAAGAAGGAAAAAATGTTTTTAAAATGATGGTAGTAACATATATTAAAAATGTGCTTGACACATGGATATATGTATAGATTGTGATGAGAGCTTTAAGAGCACTGAATAAAATTACTTTTTTAAAGGTTAAAAAAAGTGCAAAAGACAGCAAGCTATAAGTGGAATTTAAAAGTGTTAAGGTTCAAGTAGTTTAAGTGTAAAGTATAAGTATAAATAAAACACATAGAACCTATGATTGGAAGAAAACACATAAAAGAAACTTATAACACAATTACATATATATTTCCATTAAATACTAGCAAAAGGGTTTGTTAATAATTGAAACTCCACATTGTGGTTCTGACTAAAGAGATTCCTTAAATATGAAGAATTGTAAGTGAGTGAGGAATAAATGCTAGTTAATGAAAATAATATGTAAAAGAAACCTGAGAGCTAAGCTAATGTCAAGAAGAGAAGAATTTAATACAGCAAACATTAGCCATGGAAACTTTAAATATAATTAAGTAGATGGAAACACAATCACTATATTAGCTGGTAAAGTAGCTAGATTTATTTGTGCTTTAAACCCAAGATTCAAATGACTTCACAAGTGAAATTGTGTAACCATTTTCTGGAATTTTGTAATTATGGCAAACTTATTTTGAAATCATAGTTAGTAGTCTTAATATAAATATATTTCAAGCTTTGCTTGATGCTATAATTAAGATCACTGAGCTATAGAAACATTTTTAGACATTCAGCAATGTATAGAAAATAATTTTTGCTAAATGACTGCTATTCTCCGTATAGGAAGGACTGTTGTTAATTAATATTCTATTCCTACTTGTCTAAAAGTTTTAATTTCAGTGAAATTCTGAATCTGTTTGGGCATTATGCCACAGAATGAATCAAATCAAAGCAGAAAATAATAATGATTAGATACTAGCTTGAAGACAAACTATAATTTCTTATTAGGTTGCATTTCCTAAGAGTGTTGCAATTTCCAAATATTGTTAATATAATTTTATACACTTTGGGTCCTGCAGACAATTTATATTTTATTCCAGGTGCTTATTTGAACATTTTTTGGGGGTAGGAGACGCATCACTGCCTCTGGTGGTCCTGGGCGCTACCGTGCTGCACCTGAGAGCCGCCACTGGATTTGAACCGCCAAGTCCGCGGGTTGCAGTCCTGCACTCAACCACTTATGCCACCAGGGATCAGCCCGCTTATTTGAACTTTTAAAATGACATATTGAACTTAATAACTCACATTTATGTCAAAATTGCTTTCTGAACATGCATTTCTGTTATCCTACATGTCTTGAAAGAGTGCATGTAAAACATTAAATATTGGCCAAATATTGTTAATTTTTCTAATTTAGTTTCTATTATTATAGGATTACATGATCCTATATTTCTGGATATACTTCAGAAAACTATATTGTTATTATTCTTATTATGCAATCATGGATGAAAATCAGTCACCATGCTGTCAAATATAATTGTAAACCTGGCTTTTTTCCCAGCATTTATCCTGTAAAATTAGTATATCTTTATAATAACAAATTTACTTTTATAGTAACAAAATATGAAAATATGAAATATGATGCTAAATAAATAAGCTAAAATGCTAAGATTACTTTTATATCTATAATGTTCTTTATACTACCTAAAATGCAGCAAATTCAAGTGTTAGCTTAGAGTTTTATTTCTTTTTGCCTTCAAAGAGACTGTAATATCAAGTTTATATCCCTTTTTTCAACACAGTCTTTGGTTTTTATATTTAGCCTGGCCTACGTATAAACATTTAAAAGAGACATGAAATGTATCATAATGATTAAATACAGTAATTAGTTCACTAGTTAATTAAGAAGTAATTGATAGTTACCAACTAGTTTTTTCTAGCTCATAACGTCCTTATGTACAAAATCATTGCTATGTGTCTATTTTTAATGAAGTGAGAAAACATACATATAATGTATTATTGAACACTGAATAGTGCTTTTTTTGAAAATTCATTCTTTTTCTATTTACTAAGAAAATTATTGCCTTGGGGAAAATAATATCACAAAGTACTTTTATGTGTGAATCTTTTCAACTCTAATTATTTGAATGGGTAACTAAACATGAATATTGCCTTAGGGTTAATACACATCCAATTTGTTTCACAGATCATCTAATTATTAGCAAATTATTCACCTCATTTCTAATCCCTTTATATTGTAAAATACTTTCATATACTAGGTAAATGTATTATTATTTTATTTGGTTATTGTAGAAATATATTGTTATAATTGTTTCATTTATATTTCTAGATTTTTATTCCCTCTCTACAATTAGAACATCAACATTAGAGGGATATTGAAAACAACAAACAGTTACATAACCAATTTTAAAACAAACTTTGCTGTCAATTCAAATTTCTTTGTATAAAATATTTATGACAGATAATCATGTCTAGAAATTATTCTGCCACTTTCAACTATTGTATTACTATTCCATACCATTTAAAATAGAATTATGTTTCATTATTATTACTTAAGAAATATGCATGCACAGTTGACCCTGTTTCGTTGAATGTCTCTTTTCAGATACATGGATTTGGATTACATCACAAAATGGTAAGTAAGATAATTGAAGTAGTCTGGAGAATTCTATGGAATATTTGCTTTTTTATTTTCATTCACATTTTAGATAAATTAATCACTTTATAGAAAGATAGATGTCAGTATTAGAGAACTACATTTTAAGTAGTTAAATTGGATAATTTAACTACTCATGGATAATTTTAAGTCAAAAGTCCCATTCAGAAAGAAAAACTCCCATTCACTATAAGGGTATTTCCAAATAAAGTTCCATAAAAATAATTCACCAGAATAGAAATTTTGATCTCTGCTTATTCTTTCTGTCACTATATATTTATTTCTTGTGTTAATAAAATCTATACGATTTTATGGAGCACATTGAAGGACTAGTTTTTTTGTTTGTTTCTTAACTTACAATGCTCAGATATCATGGGCTACTGCTATATACATCCTCTCTCACATGATTTCATCATACTTGAATTCTTCAACAACCAGAAAACTCTAAATAATGGATTAATTCATCAATGACTTTTTTTCCCGCCATACTTCAGCAACAGAATATTGCCATTATATGTATGGCGTTCATGTGCTTATGTTAATTTCATGGTTGAGATGTAAGGGTGGAGTCTAGCCTGTTAATCTGGAGATAGCCATCGAGTAGCCAATGAGGCCGCTGTGTGGGCATGGCTTTCTCCTGAGACTTCTGGGAAATCACGATATTTCCCTCATAAGATGAGAATCTACCTCCCCAGTTGTTGGGAGTTAGTCTCAGAGATGATGAATCATGGACAAGATAAGATGGCAGCATGTGAGGAGCTGAAGGAACCGGAGGACAAGTCGCACTGCCTTACCAGACCTATGACATTGGAGAAGCCATGTGGAGACCCCTGCCAGCACTGAGATGCTTCTACTGCCACTGAATGCTGTTGATGGATCCTGAGCCCTGGATGCAAGGAGCCATGAGGGGACCCCTAGCAGCGCTGGGACTCTGTACTCACTGGCCTATGACTTTGTGAGTCGGAAGGAGACATTTTAGACTGGTATCGGGCATAATATTGGACTTATGATTTTGTACTGGACTGGATTGGGATGCTTTCTTAATATCCTATTCCTCCTATATATAAATCTTTTCCTTATAACCATACACATGTCTATGAGTTTGTTTCTCTAGTTTACCCGGAATATCACAATATGTGTGTATGTTTGTGGGTGTAACTATTAATTAGTTGTGTAAATTGCATCCATACTCTATAAATAAATAATAATAATTTGTGCCCTTACTCTGTAAATAAATAATAACAATAGTTTATGTTTAAGACATAAATCCTGCTGCTGATAACAAGATCATTCTGAATGGTATCAGCTAAAGCAGAAGAAACATAAAGCAAAGAAGCATGTGTGTAGACCCACTTCAAAATAAGAAACTCCAAGGAAGAACTGGGCTACCAGAAACTGAAAGAGACAATAAAAATATCTTACAGTCTTCTGAGAGGAAATGGTCCTGCTATATTCCATGTAACAAATTTTTGAATATTAATTATGAGATTAAAGTAAAATGTTGGAATTTTTTGCAGTACTTTGTTATGGTAGCAGTAGCAGATTGATAACATTGAAAGCTATTCCATAAACTTTTAATAATTGATTACAATGGGTATTCAATATATCTCACTGTTTTTCATAAAATTCATCTACTGATTTTTGAAAATTCCCTCCAAACTTTTCAATCTCCTTATTCCTCCAAACTTTTCTTAATATAAATTCGAGGTGTTGTTTATGTACCATGTATTAGGCATTAAATGCTATTTTTGCTGATATTGTTAGATGCCTTTGAGTCAGTTGTGACTGTTAGGGAACATATATGCCCAGCAGAACTGAGCACCAACTGATCCTGGGTGAAGTTTCTGATTATCCTCAGGCTTCAGCCTATTGCTGCAGCTATGGTGTCAGTATATCTCACTGAGAACCCTCTTCCTTTGTGCTTACTCTTAACTTTGCCAAACCTGATGTCGTTCTCCAGATTCTTGAACCTCTGGACACCATGTTGAAAGTATGTAAGAAAAAAGTCTGTCCATTCTTGTTTCTGGGGAGCATTCTCTTCATACTTCTTCCACAAAATATTTGCTTGTCCTTTTCACAGTGTGTGATATTTGTCACTAGCACCACAATTCAAATGCATTAAAGTCTTCCTTTCAATTTCCAAATTCCACATGCATAGAAGGAAATTGAAAATATGATGCTTTGGGTCAGGCATACATTGGTCCGCAAAGTGACATCTTGCTTTTCAATACTCTACAGAGGATTTAAGCAAAATATCTACCTAGCACAATATAACTTTTGGTTTCCACTTCTCCTTATGTAGTGATTGATTATGGATACAACAAAGACAACTTCAAACTTTTCTCCATAGATCACGATGTTACCTATTGGTCTCCTTTATGTTGAGTATTGTGGTCCTCTTTGAGTTTTGATTTATATACAATCTGTAATCTTTGATCTACATCACAAAATATTTCAAGTCTTTTTCATTTGCAACAAGTAAGGTTGTGTCATCTGCATATTGCAGGTTAAGTCTCCCCCCAATCTGGATACCATCTTTTTCTTTATATAATATAGCTTCTCGATGATTTGCTCATCATACAAATTGAATAAGGATGGTGAGAAGATGCAACCCTTATGCATATTAGTTTCTGATTTTAAACTAAGTTCTATTCACACAACGGCCTCTTGATCCATGTACAAGCTTTAAATTAACACAATGATGTGTTCTTGAATTTCTATTCTTCCTAATATGATCCATAGTTTTTAATGATCCATGCAGTGGAATGCCTTGATACACTCAATAGAACCCAAGTCATACCTTTCTGGTATTTTCTGCCTTCAACCAAGCTCCAATGAGATCTGCAATGATATCCCTTGTTCTATATCCTCTTCTGAATCCAGCCCAAATCTCTGGGAACTTCCTGTCAATTTACTGCTGCAATCATTGTTAAATAATCTGCAGCAAAATTTTACTTGCATGTGATGTTAATGATATTATTCTATAATTTGCAAAGTCTGTTGAGTCAATTCTTTTTAAAATGGATATAAAAATGAATCTCTTTCAATCAATTAGCCAAGAAGCTATTTTCAACAATTTTTGGATTGGACAGGTAATTTAATTCAGTGCTTCATTAACTCATTAAATATTCCTGTGGATATTTCATCAAGTCCTGGTTTTCACTAATGGTTTCAGTGCAGCTTGAACTTCCTTCAGCACCATTAGTCCTTGTTTATATGCTACCTCCTAAAATGATTGAATAGTGAATTACTACTACTATTTTTGGTATAGTGACTCTGTATTTTTTCATATTTTTATATTTTCTACATCAATAGATACTTTGCTAATACAATCTTTTATTATTACATCTCTTGACTTGAATTTTCGTCAGTTATTTCAATTTAGATATGCTGAGTGTGTTTTTCTTTTTGGTTTCTTAATTCCAGGTATTTTTGCATTCATTAAAATATTTGATATTTTCATCTCAAGTTGTTTTTTCTCCCTCATCATTTTATTATAACAGTCTATAATCAATTAGATCAGGCTCATACAAGTAGTTTTTCTTTCTTCTCGAACTCTTTGATATTAGTTCCCCTTTGACCCCTTCCATCCCTACCCTACCCCCAAGAACCCTTATTGTTATATTGTTTATTATTGTATATAGATATATATCCATATTCAAGTTGACTTTTATCTCATTTCTCCTATTTCCTTCATTACTTTATAATATTCAATCCTCTACAAAAACAATATTACCTATGTAGAGTCTAACTGAACAAACAGAGAGCCAATTGTGAGCAAACATGTGCTTGAAGGGTCTATAGAGAGCTTAAGTTAGGCCCAGACTGGAGGCAGAGTGGAACAAACTATCATTTGCTTATATGTACATTGAGGCTGTAGCTGAAGGAAATTACAATAAGATCCATGCGACCACCACTTGTCTGTCAGTTTGTTGTACTGTGGTTGCTTCTGGGTTTCGGTGAGGCTGAAGGTTATGTCCCTTGTATTTCCAATGCTTGCAGGTTAAGCCAAAGAGAACAAGTTTCAGCAGCGCTTCCAGACTCACAACACACAACAAAGAAGGCCTCAGTTCCCCCCGATTCCGAGGAAGGAGCTGCTGAAAACTTATGCATATCTTTTGCATAGCATCAGTACTGAAAAACTTATGACTAGAAGCAGGGCACTGTTAGAGATAGTGCCAGAAGATGGGTCTCTCTGGTCTGCAGGCACTCAATTACACACTGAGGAGAAGCAGATTTCTTGGAATGGAAACAACTATGGTGACATGTGTCAGTGAAAGCCTGTGTGAGTGGACACTTTGGGTTTGTCATTTGCTTGTGGGGCACGATTCAAGATGAGGAGAAACAGTTGCTAAAACCTGCTAATGAAAAAACAAAACAAACAAACAAAAGCATTGCTAATGATCAGAACTTGGACTTTGCTAATATGAATCTAGGATAATTGGAAATGTTCAAAATTTATGTAACACATAAAGACCATATCCCAGGAATTAGTGAGCTGAAAAAGATGGTTATTGGCCATCTTACATCATAAAATTCAAAAGATTTACTATGCCCATACTTAAATAATCAGTAGGAATGACATTGCCTTCATTGTCAGAAAGGATATTGTAAAATCAATCGTGAAGAAAAGTGCTATCTGTGATAGGAATCATCCATCTGCTTTAAAGAAAATCTAATCAATGTAAACATTATTCAAACACAAGTACCAACCACAAAAAGTCGTGATTCCAAATAAAAAAGAAAGAAAGAAAACTGACTTCAGTTGGAAATTGATCAAAAATGCATCAATCGTTGGCTATTGGAATGCAAATGTTAAAAACAATGAAGATGAAGAATGGTTGGAAATTATGGACTTGGTGCTAAAAACAATCTTTAAGATTGAATGATAGAATTTAGTAAAAGCACCTACTTGTTAACAGCAAATACCATTTTCAACACCACAAAGAATGAATATAAAAATAGACTTGCCTCAATATAGTATACAGAAATGAAATTGACTGCTTCTGTGGAAAGAGACACTGTAGAAACTCATATTAGCAGCTAATCCAGGCCTGGGGTTCACTATAAACAGACAGTCAATTACTCATATTTGAGTACAGGATAAAATTGAAGAAAATGAAAACAAGCTCCTGAGAATCTAAATATGATCTTGAGTCTATCCCATCTGAATTTGAGAATATCTCAAAAACAGATTTGAAATTGAACACTAATGACAGGAGACCTGATGACCTGTAGGAGGACATCAAGATCAACATGAATAAAAACATCAACAGATCATTAAAGAGAAAGAAATAGGAAAAAGCAATCAAGGTGAATGTCAGAAGAGTCTCTGAAACTTGCTGTTAATCAAATAATAGCCAAATAAAATGGAAAAAATCATGATTCCAAAGAACTGAAAACAAACTTTAAAGGACATCCCAAGAAGACAAAGGCAAATATTAAAATGATATGTGCCAAAACCTACAATTAGAAAGTCATAAGGGAAGGTCATGTTCAGTATATCTAAAACTAAGAATTTTTGAGAAAATTTTCTAGCTTTGATTTACAATCCTAAAAGGTCCCGTGGGAAAAAATATTGAATTATTTAAGAAGCATCTAAAGAGATTGAACTTATCCGCTTTCCACCATTTCAGGAGGAAGCATATGATCAAAAACCACTGGTGCTGAAAGAAGTTCAAGCTGCACTGAAAGCATTAGCCAAAAATAAATAAGCTCCAGTAATTGATGGTAAACAATTGGTCGAGGCTTAGGAGCTCTCATTCATCCTTATCAGGACATTTTGAAGACAGTCACTTGGAAACT
>PVJH01049859.1:0-10113 GCA_004026705.1 Nesogale talazaci | reverse complement strand
TAGAATCCCCCCTTGGTAGAGTACACATGCGAATAACACGCATGTTACACAGGTTGCTTTTGTTTCTGCAGACGGAGCAATCCTCTTGTGCACCAGCTTCCTGTGCGTGCCCTGTTAGTTGCATGCACATGGGTGCTATTTCCATGGGGGTGTCCTGTGTAAACGTAGTAAGACTGGATGGCGTGCAGCCACCCTACATTTCCCTGCGGTGACTGGGGGGAGTCCCAGTGGTGCTGCGGGTAAACCCTGGACTGCTGACAAGGTTAGTCGTTGATAATCCCCAGCCCCTTGTTGGGGGAAGGATGAGGCCATCTACCCCCAACAAGATTCATCATCGGCTGTGTGTTGGAACTGACTTGACAAGGCAGAGGATGGTCACTGGAGGGGCCGACTCAACAGACAGCTTGTGATGTGGCCTACTCATAGGAGACACTAGGCTTTTTTTTAACTTTTTTTTTTTTTTACATTTTAATGAGTTTACAAATATAGCTAAGATCATTCCCTTATGTAGGTAGGCTTCCAAACACACTTGCTTCTTCTTATTTTTTGCTTGACAAATATAGCTATTATTGGCTCTTAATAGTGGTGCAAAGTATGAGTGAACAGGGAGCCCCAGGTTAATAACAGATATGCGAGATCTCAATGATTAATTTCTACCACCAAGAACTACTGAAAAGTGGCATCGCTTTCATGATGTGAAAGGACTGGGAAGCCAGCATATTCTGAGTTGTTCTGAGCTGTTTTCCCAGAATTACTTCTACAACTCAATGTCCACAATCCTATAAACTCACTGCACATTACCTTGAGCATGGGAGCAAAGAAGGAAAAAAGCAACAAACACCTCTCAAATCGCCGCAGTTCAGATCTGCATGACCGGTACTGCGTTTCTTACAAGACAACACCATTGGAAAAAGGTGGCTAATTCAGAATCACAATTTTGATAATCGGCTTAAACTCTGGTGGGATTGTTTAAAAAAAAAAAAAAAAGGGCGCACATCTGTATAATAATCATCAACCCCTTAACAAGGCCCTTAAATGAGCGTTTAAGTCATTGAGGATCCATATTTTGTTGGTTATGATGGTACAGGACACACAGCCTCAATGTTCTATGTATGGAGAGACTATCCCACCACATACGTGCAGAAAGGGACCTGAGGGAATTAAGAAGCCGCGACCATCGTTTCAAGGGGTGTTCTTGACACACAGAGCTGCTGTTTGACTCCATCAAGTGAGACTGCTCTAAACGTGGGACCCCAAGCCCCCATCAAGCCCTGCAGCTCTCCCGAGGAGGCCAACCCAGGGGAGGGCTCAGCTAGGATGAGCACACACGCACTTTAGCGTCTTCATCCATCCCCACGTCCGCATCACAAAAACCCAACTCACTGCCACCGGGTCAATTCTGGCTTATAGGGACCCGCAGGGTAGAAAAGGGTAGAAAACCTTATCTTCCTCCCTCGAGTGGCTAGTGGCTTAGAACTGCTGATCCGATAGTTGGCGGCTCCATGTTTAACCCACGATTACATGCTGCTTACACATAAGGAAAAGACTGGTGGGGAAGCCCCTCCCCCCAGCTGAGGCCCCGTCCTCTAACCCTCTTTCCTCTTCTCCCCCGGACTTCTGGAGCCAGGGGCCCCCATTGGCTTGGGGTAAGGAAAGCTGGGGCTGGGCCCGCTCTCCCTGATTGTGGGTTCCTAGTTTTCCTGAACAGCCTGGCCTGCATGTCAGGAGGAAGTGGAGAAAGAAAATGGATCATGTTCAAAATTAGCTGGGCTGATGGCCAGACTCCACAGGGACCCGTGGCCAAATGCTCTAGTCTACTCCTGAGTCCCTGTAAGAGAGGAAATTTTCCCTGGCCTGTACGGTAGGAAAGAAATCAGACGGCATCACTCTGACTCTACCCGGACCCAACTTCAGATCTAGTAGAACGCTGAGGGTGTGGTCAGTGAGGGTGCAGTCATAGAGGTTATAACACACTGAGAGGATGGCACACTGAAGGTGTAACAAACATACTGAGGGTGTGGCACACTGAGGATGCGGCCACTGCTGGTATAACACACTGAAGGTGCAGCATACTCAGGGTGTGCTCACTGAAAGTACAGTCAAGGCCATGCTCCTTCCCTGGACTCTAGGGAGCTACTTTCTCCTCTGATGAAGCACTGAGGAGACCTGAATGGTAGCATGGAGACCAGCTCTTGGGGGTTTACTGTTCTTGTTTTATTTTTCCCAGTGAGAAGGGAAGTTTAGTGCATAGAGTTTTTTTTTTTTTTTTTTTTTTTTAGGCATCACTGCCCTGGTGGTGGGTAGGAGGCCCAGCCTTTGCTCCTGGGAGCCGGAATCGAACCTCCATCCCAGTGGGCCGCAGTCCCGCGCACAACCACTACGCCACCGGGGCTCAGCCCTGTGCATAGAGATTGATGAGCAAAAATAGTGATTAAGTAACTTTGAGAGGAATAAAGAAATCGGAAGCCTCGCTCATAATGTCAGCGGGCAGGGGAGCATTATGGTAGAAATTTAAAAATGAGCTCATGTCTGCATAACTACAGAGACCCCCACATCAGCTCGGCCAGATCATCAGAGGAATCTGCTTTAACAAGTGGGCCATATTGCATCCGTGTGTGTTTCTATATCAAATTATTTGCATTATTAAGTTCTAAAAAAATAAAGGACTCGGACTGAGCCCTGGTGGCGTAGTGGTTGTGCGCGGGACTGCGGCCCACTGGGACGGAGGTTCAATTCCAGCAGTGGGGCTGGGCCTCCTACTCCTACCACTGGAGAGCAGTGATGCCTCCCAAAAAACAAAACAAAACAAAAACAAACAAACAAAAAAGAAAATAAAGGACTCTATGTCCAGACAAAAGGCATGAAGAGTTGAGATGGTGAGTCGGGGAGAGATCTTTGGTTCAGGCCTGGCGATCTGTGACATGTCCAGGTCAGTTACCTTCCCCGGTCACTGGTGGACAGATGGCACTGGACACACTTGTTGGGTCCGTTGGTCTTACCTGGTAACTGTCCAGCCCTCTTTGGAGTTTGGTCGACCTGGCCGTTACGCAGCCCATGGAGATGGACAAGACGGCTTCGACCATGAGCGGCAGAGTCCCGGAGTGTTGCACAGGCTTCACCGCCACCTGCACCCGGCGGGAATGGCCCTACGGAGAAGAGTGGATGGGCAGTGAGTGCCAGGGGGAGGAAGGGGGAACTAGGGAATAAAGAAAGGGGTGGGACTAAGGAGGGACAGAAGAGGCGAATGATTAGAACGAGTCCAGAGACGACTTACTCTAGGAGGGCGGGGACCAACCAGGAAAGCAGACACACCACCCACAAACGCATTACCTGTCTCAGTTGGAAGACGCCCCCCGTGTTGACATCTTTAGCCTGGTGAAGCTCCACGGCCGCGTACTCCCCTAACTCATTCAGTTCCAGTATGGAGATCCACATCTCAATCCTGCGAGTCACTTCATTCCACCTGCAAAGTCACCGTCCAGCACATGACGTCGTCACCTCCACCACCCAGGGACACGTTACCATGTATGGAGGGCTAACGCTCAGATTCTTTTCTTACTTGAATCTCAAAACATCTCTATGGTATCAGATCATTTTACTTATCTGATTGACGTAGAACTTAACCTGCATGCGGTGAAAAGGCTAGGGCTGGGGTATGTGGAGGGTGACCTCTGACAAATGCACACACCAGGGTGACCCATGCAGCCATGACTTCTGCTCATTTTCCCCCCATGCCTTGTCCTTCTGAGTCTCCTCACCCCACTCAGCTGCCATTTAAATCACCAGGGTAATTCATTCTGCTCATTCTAGAACCTGACAGAGGCACCACTAGGCAGCCAGGCCTCTTCTGTGCCTGGCATCTTCCCTGCACCGTCACCATGTGAAGGGTGATTGCAGAGACTGCCAGCAGTTCTACCATTTTTAATGCTGAGCAGAATCCCACTGGATGAATGAGGGGGACACTCCACGGTTAGTGGACCCATTGTCTCTGTGGAGCTGCTGTGGGCTGTTTACAATTTGTAGGAATGTTGAACAAAGCAGCCATGGGCATCTGCAAACAAATCTGTGGCCCTACGTCTTCATTATCTGGGGTGAGTGCTCAGGAGTGGGGGTGAGGGTAGGTCACAGAAAAGGTGACCGCTCCCTGTAAGGGATACTGCTAGTTTTATCCCCGATGATGGCTAGCTTATTTGTCTTCATATCAGTATCTTTTGGCTAGCATGAGCTTTTCATTTTGATCACTTAATTGATAGGCTATCAGAATTGAATTGATGATTACTTCTTTGCCTGTTGTGAGTGCTTCCTGTGCCCTCTGTGGAGATCTGTGACCATGCGGCATCCTTCTAGAATCGTCATAGTTTCAATGTTTATCTTTGAGGATTGGATGTATTGCACATTAACTTTTATGTGGGGGGTGGATTGGTAAGGATAGGAGTTGGCTCTCCCCCCAACCAAATGTACATAACACAGCTGTTTCAGTCCAAATGGTTTAAAAGACATTGGCTTTCTAATGGAAAGGTCAGCAGTCCAAACCCAACAAATGCTCAGGGGGGTTTTCTGCTCTCGTAAAGACATACAACTTCAGAAACCCACAGCACCTGCGGCAGTTCTACTGTCCTATAAGGTCCTATAGAGTTAGAGTTTTTGATACACCTCAGGGATGAAAAGACAGGCGATCCAATGGATCATTCTCCCCTGGATTTCTGTGGTTCCTGTGGGTTGTTTTTCTCGTGCTTATTTTAAAAAGGAAGGAACAGGCTCAGAGAGATTTAGTAATGAGGAACAACAGCGGGCCCCGAGTACAGAGCCGGCACCCGCTGTGTCCACGGGCTGGCTCGGGCCCTGCGTCTGAAGCCCAGAGGCAAGTGCGCACCTGTCCTGCAGCGTCCGGGTTTTAGCATGAAGGGAATCCACTTCCCAGATGGAACTGCCGTTCCCAGCACACCGGTGGCCCCAGACTTCAATCGCCAGTGCTCCGTCAGATATGAACTCCAGGAACTCTTCTGTTACGCTCACCACATAGTCCTGGAGTCCAGGGGAGGGAGGAGACGGAAGAGTTACGTTAACGCGCTAACACTCTGATTAGAGGGGAGACGCATATTGCCTAGCTTGGGTGAAGGGGAAAGAAAAAAAAATTGAAAACCAATTCTAGTGATCCCATAACAGAATGACTGAACTGCTGTCATGGAGGGATACCGGGGGTGGCAGGAGTAAAGGAATGCAGGAGGGAGTCACACATTGATATTTCCTTTTGCAACTGCACATCAAATCAGAGCCCTTCGACCTCCGCCCACTTTAAAACCATCTCTGAAGTTACAGAGAAAAACACAAGGAACCTCAGAATACTGAATCTGCAAGAGAGATTCCTTCTTTAACCAGCGAGAGAAGCCGAGAATGCAGTTTGTGCCAACCCACACTGCTTGCTAGCTGCAGAGGTAGCTGTGGTCTGACTGCCCTTCAGTTTCCCACGGTCGCTCTATCTTCCAGTCAGCCGGCAGGCACATCAGGACAGGGACTTGTGGTGACTCTTTTCTACGACGTAGGGGACTGGCGGCAGATGAACATGCCAACTCACTCTCTTTAAAATGTGGCGCTTTGAAACGCTCCCACTGTGATTTCTTATTCTAAAATGCACCCAGGTAACTATGAGGAAATGAACTCCCGAAGGAGGAGGGGGCAGGTCACCTATAGAAATACCCGGGTTGGGAATCAAACCAACTGCCGGCCCACTGGTGGCTATGGAATCTCAGGGGGAGTCTTTGCACGTAACTCTTAATTTCTGGGAAGAGCCGGCTACGCTGATTTAACCTTCTATGATCTCATAGCTATTGCCAGTGAAGTCAAGGCCAGAGCTTTAGAAGAGAAGGAGATTGTGGTGTAGTGAGGTCAAGCACTGGACTGCGGAGGGAGGATGGTGAGGCTTTCTGATCTCATAAATACCTACAGCCTCAGAAACCCACAGTACCTCCTGGGTCGTTCTATGGCCTGTGGGGTTCTATAGAGTTTAGAAGCATTTTAAAATCCCTTTCAGAGCTGAAAACTCAGGACATCCAATGAATATAAGTAACCTTTCAACACATAGTGACTGACGGTATGACCAATTTTTATACATACAGGAGTTAACTCAAAACCCACTGCCACTGGGTCTGTTTCAACTCACAGTGACCCTGCAGGACAGGACAGAAGTGTCTGTGTGTGTCTCTGAAGTTACAGATCTTTATGGGAATAGCCACTCCCTCAGAGTGGCTGATGGGCATAAACTTCTGACTCAGTGTTTAGTTTCCCAAGAACATTGCCAGAGCTCCTCTAAACGGTTAACAAGGAAACACTAAACATTTACGTTTCAGTCTTCGAAGCAAGCAGCTCTCAGGATCTCAAAGAAAGAGGGGGAAGGTTTAAAAGAGTATTCCAAGAACCATAAAAATGATCAATGAAGATTCTAGGAAGTAGACTTGGTCACTCCAGGTAAATAAATGGGAGCCACCTATGGTCAGAAAGGGCCTTGGCATCTTTACGTAAGGGAAGCACGGTGTCCCTGTGGTGACGAGGCAAATCGCTGTTCTAAGTCGGGAATCAGAGAGAACAGGATTCGGCTGGCCAGGGTCTCAGTGGGCTTTGCACGGGAAAAGAAACAATGGTGTGGAGTGTGTCCATCTGTCTGTCAGAAATGTCATGTTGGCTGTACTGCATGGAAGCATGGGAGAGTAGGTAACCTCACAAAGTAGATTCATCTAACATACACCCCAAATTCTCCGGTCCCTTTTATATGTTTATAAGAGGCACAGGCACTAATGTACTCCATGAATTTTGGAGAGAGAGAGAGAGAGAGAGAGAGAGAGAGAGAGAGGAGTGTCTACCACAGTATACATGCCACGATAGCTACATCTATTAAAATAATAAGATGCCTACCTGGAGAAGATATGCTATCAGCCCATTTTTTGCAGTAGGTAAATAAATAGCCTAGGAAATCATGTATACATGTGTATTTCAGTCCAGCATGCATGGTTAGTGTAGTGCATAATGTGGTAGGTCCCAAAGTTCACTAAAGCTTGAATGTAGTTTCCTAGAGTATGTAGCATATTGCCACTAGTGGTAGCATCTTGGGAAATTAGATTCTGGATAAAGGTCCCCCACACCCCTTTTCAGATTTTATTTACCAATACTTCCGCATGCATAGAATTTCTAAGTAGGTCTTGTACTTCTGGGATGAAAATACATATTGAGGTTCACAAGAAACCCATCCATAAAACCCATAAATGCATTCATCTTTAGAAATTCTTGGGGAAACCCTTTCAAGCTCCCGAAAGGTCTCTGCTGGCACCTGGATCAGGCTGTCGGCCCCAGCCAACGAGGCCACCCGTACCTTGCAGTGGGAGAAGGTGACACTGTACTGGGCTTCTCTGGTCTGCGGGGAAGGCACTTCTGGGTCCACCACTGGTGCAGCCACTGTGGACTCACACTGGTCCCAGAATGTGTATTGACAGAAGACAAAATTCGAGAGGTTTAAGGGCAGCCCAGATGCCTCTTTGATTTTCACCTGAAGAGGAAAAATGTAAATGTGACTCCGATGAAAAAGACAACAGTAATAAGTTAAACAAATAAGTAATCAATTTCATATCTGAAAACTTGCTGCCTTACTGCATACGGACTCTCCCCTCAAGTAAGTCAGTGGCCCGGTGGTGGACCTGCAGTTGAGACTCAGCAACAATAACAACAACACACACACACACACCCTCTGAAGTTTTTCATAAAATGACTGCATTTCTGGACAGTACATAATTAATAAAGCAGGATGAAGCCTGCTGTGGATGCTTCTGACTCATGGCAACCCTGTGTCACCAGAACAGAAGGGTGTGCCACAGGGGTTTCATTGGCTGAGGCTGCTAACCACAAGGTCAGTGGTTCAAAACCACCAGCTGCTCTGTGGGGAAAAGACGAGGCTTTCTACTCCAATAAAGAGTTACAGTCTTGGAGACCCACAAGGTCAAATCTACCCTGCTCTTTAGGGTCGCTGTGAGCCAGAGTCAACTCCATGACAGTGAGCTCGGTTCGATGTTCTGATTTATTAGCAATAAATCACCAGGTCTTTCTGCCAAGGCTTCTAGGGGTGGACTTCCACCGCTGACCTCTCCACTAGCAGCCACGCCTACTAACCGATTCCATCACCCAGAGGACCCAAGCAGACAACATACACTCCTTGCACTGGGCAACACACCTGGCTTACATGCCAAACAATGTCATGCCACTGCCCTCAGAAAGTGCCCCATGCAGGTGGGCAAGAATGCACTGTCCACTGCTACGACATTTAGAAAAAGCCTCCCTATGGCCGCTTCCTCACCCGGCATGTCAGCTTTTTGACGCGGTGGATGACCTCCCCGCTGCTGTCGACGACTTCGAGGCTCCCACTCCCACTGGAGTTCTCCGAGGAGTCGTCCTCCGCTGCGCGCTCCGGGACGGCGCCTGTGACCCGCATGACCTCCACGTGCAGACGCCCCGCCACCTGCGTCCCGGAGAGACAGCGCCTCCAGTTAAGGGTCAGTCCATGGCATCCCGGGCCAGCAGCTCGGAAGCTATCTGGCCTACTCCCTCGAGCAACAGTGACGTCCCTTCTCCCAGAGCCAGGAGTCCTGTCAGCCTTATGTAAAGCTGCACTTGCCTCCATGAATGTGGGCAGTTATCCGCTCAACAAACACTCACCCAGAAACTGGGCTGAGCACTGAGTTATCCCGGTAAAGCAGATGCACACAGATGCGGGCCTGCATAGAGCTTCAAAAGGAGGATGAGGATGAGCTATTTCAGCCCTATTCCAGGAGTAACAGCATACCCTATGTTGCACAAGGAGTCAGCTGTTTTTAAAGTGATTTCTTTTTTAAAAAGTCTGTAATTGTTCTCCCTCTGCTGGTGGTTCCCTAACAGGCTCATTCAGTAGCGGCCCTCTTACAGTGGGTGGCAGAGAGTGAATTAAGTCACGCAGGTTGTGCGGATATCATGGCATGTCGGTGGTCCAGGAGGCATTGACCTAAGTGTGGGAAGTGCAAAGCAGCGGTTCTGAGTCCCTCACAGCTATGCAGGAGAACAGTCAGGCTGTCAGGCCATGTCCCTATTTCGCCTTGGACACCATACACAGAAGTTCTACTGTTCTATTGAGCTACTCTGAGTCAGAACCCACTCGACGGCAGGGGTGTGAGCCCACCTGCACTCACCGGGAAAGGTGAGGGGGTTTGCTTCTGCACAGATGTACAGATCCCAACTCCACAGGGCAGCGGTCCTCTGCTCTACTTGTAGGAATCAGCTTGATGAGACTGTGGTAGTCACCTAATCGGCTGTCAATTTCGGGATTAAGATCCTAAGGGTGGAGTCTAAGAGTGTGTCAATCTGGAGCTAGCCAATGAGACCTCTCTGTGGGCGTGGCCTTCTCCTGAGAATTCTGGGAAACATGGTAATTCCTTCTTGGAGGCACTGACACTATCTCTCTTGGTTCACTTCTTGTTGTGTGTTTTGGGGGGGGGGCATCACTGCCCTCTGGTGTCTCGATTCACTTTTTTTTTTTTAGCATCACTGCCCTCTGGTGGTGGGAGTAGAAGGCCTTGCCTTTGCTCCTGTGGAGCTGGAATCGAACCTCTGTCCCAGTGGGCCGCAGTCCCGTGCACAACCACTATGCCGCCGGGGCTCAGCCTCTTTGTTCACTTCTTTGGTGACTTTCTACTGACAACGCTGCCTGAGAGACTCCACTGACAAGGCTTATCTCCTGTGAGACATCTCTGCAGAGAAGCCACATGGATACAATGAGACCCCTGAAGCCGGAGAAGCCACAGACAGACGCCTGCCAGCGCCGAGATGCTTCTACCACCACTGACTTTGCACCCACTGGCCTGTGATCTTCCTGGGTTCAACATCATTGCATGTGTTTCGTGAGTCTGAAGAAGACTTTATAGACTGGTGTTGGACATGTGGGCTAATATTGGACTTGTGGACTTAGATAGAAATGGGTTGGGATGTTTCCTTAATGTACAGTTGCTCTTGTGTATACAAACCTCTTTTGTATACACATATGCATGTTTATGAATTTGTCTCTCTAGTCTACCTGGACTAACACAGATAGTGAGTTGTGGG
>PVJH01049858.1:0-10116 GCA_004026705.1 Nesogale talazaci | reverse complement strand
AGAGGCCCAAAGTCTATTTGCCTCCTTATTACACTTGCTCATATATACATATATAAACACACACATATTTACATATCTGCATTTTTCCATTTTTTCATCTTTTTTTACTTTTTCCTCCTGCCCCACTATCATACATATCTGTCATTCACCTCTCATTAATTTCTCTGTGATGCAATTGGATTGATGAAACATGAATCTCGTCTTCCTTATCCAATGCCCAGCTTTCACATGCATATAAGGCAATTAAAAAGACCATGACTTGGATCAGGTACACCCTAGTCCCGAAAATAACTTCCTTGATTTTTCAATTTTTTAAAAATATACTTTTATTGGGGGCTCTCATATCTCTTATCACAATCCATGCATTCATCCAGTGTGCCAAGCACATTTGCACATAGGCCGCCATCATCTTTTTCAAAGCATTCTCTCCCCACTTGAGCCCCTGATGTTAGATTCCTCTTTCTTTCCCCTCGCTCCCCCACTAGCCCTCCCTCATGAACCCTGGATAACTTATAGATTATTTCTTCCACATCATACATTGCTCTTCATTGCCCCTCATGCACTTTTCCAATCATTTGTTTCTCTGGGAGGGGGTTCTAGTTTGGTCCTTATAATTGATTTCCCCTTTCTCTCCCCACCCTTCTCTAATCCTCCTGATATCCCTACTCTCCTTGTTGGCCATCAGGGGTTTATCTATTCTGGGATTCCCCATGTTGGGGACTCTTATCTGTAGCAGTATGCATGCTCTGGTCTAATCTGATTTGTAAGGTCATGATAACGAGGTGAAGGAAGCACCAAAGAACTTGAGGAAAGTTGTATTTTTCATTGGTACCATACTGCACCCTGACTGGCTCATCTCTTCCCTGTGACCCCTCTGTGAGGTAATGTCCAATTGTCCACAGTTGGGCATTGGGTCTCCATGCCTTGTGCCACGCCCCCCCCCCCCCATTCACCTTGAGTATGGTTTTGTTCTGGGTTTTAGAGGCCTGATACCTGATCACAACTACAACAAAAGCAATTTTTTTGGGGGGGGGGGCATCACTGCTCTCCGGTGGTGGGAGTAGGAGGCCCAGCCCCACTGCTGGAATTGAACCTCCGTCCCAGTGGGCCGCAGTCCCGCGCACAACCACTACGCCACCGGGGCTCAGCCCAACAAAAGCAATTCTTATTCTGGAATTCTTCGTCTAGCAAAAATAAATTAAATATAAGCACAAAATAAATAGAAATGTTTTCACAGAAAGAAATTGTAAAAAAAAAACCAAACAAATAACACCTTCCCCCCAGCTTTCCATGGATTCTTTCTCAGAAAGGTATGTCAAAACAAGAGAATTCAACAAGAAAAGAAGCACCCATGTTATCTGGAGACCTAACATAGGAAAAAAGGCAAAGGGACTATCAGGACAAGAGTGAACCAAAATTCCAATATGATACCTGTGCAGCGGTCCTAGAACAATCAGCCCATCCTCCTATAAGATGAAGTTATAGAATTCTTAATATGTATATTTAAAAAACCCATCGCTGGTGGCTCAGTGGTTAACCACTTGTCTGCTAATTGAAAGGCTAGTGGTGACAGCCTATCAGCCACTCCATAGGAAAAAATCTGTTGATCGTTTTCATAAACAGTACAGCTGAGGAAATCCTTTGTCACATTGGGCAGTTATGAGTCATAATGGAGTGGATTGCCCAAAACAAGAAAAACATTGTATTTGAATATATTAAGAGGGGATTTTCAAAGGGGAGGCTAACTTAGTGGTAAGGACATAAAAACAAAGTGTGTTTGAGGGGGAAAGGACAGTTATTAATTCCAGCAAAAGTGTCGTTCAGGGAATCAAAAGTAATATAAAGATTTAATGTCAATTTGGCTCAATTCCAGCATAACTAAATGAAAGGGATTGAGGGGTATGTACATGGGGTGGGATAGGTGTGGTGGTAAAATAAGTTAAATTCCTATCATTCATAGTGAGGATTAAAAAAGTAATCAACTTGATATTTGGATGTGTAGGCATAAATACTAAAAAAACAACTTAAATAATCAGAAGTAGTATTCTCTGTGCTATGGGAAAGGAGGAAGAAAGTATGGGGTCCTGTTGGTCTCCATAATAGCCCTCATAGAACAATTTGACTTTGTGTAGCCCTGTGAGTTTTATAAAAATAAAGACACAACGAAAGGAAGCACAAGAGATGCTTTGAGAATGCTGACGGCAACAGGTAAGCCAGTGTGCTTGACACAATAGATTCTGTGTGGATTGTGGTGAGGGTTGTACGAGCCCCCAATTAAAAAAAAAGATAGGAAAAATACAAAGTTATAAAATGAAGACATTTAATGGTGAAACAGTGGATGATGAGGTAGGCACCTTTATTTGCCTGGTGAGGATTAAATGTAATTCATAAATGAAGTATTTTACTGTTTGTCTCTCATTTGAAAATGGACATTGATCTTTTTCTTTTAAAAATCATTTTACTGGGGGCTTGTCACAGTCCATGCGTCCATCCATGTGTTGGGCACATTTGTACATTTGTTGCCACCGTCGTGCTCAAAACATTTTCTTTCTATTTGAGATCCTTTTCAGATTGCAACTGTTTTAAAATGAAAGAAAATTAAAATAGTCCCTGACTATTAAATGTTTATTGCTGAAAAAAGAAAGGAAGCAAAAGTTAGAGAAAAGATTTCCTTTATTTCTATGAGCAATCATAGGTTACAAACATCCAAAGCTGTGTTATAGAGAAAATAGCAAAAATATAAAGAAAAAAATAAAACCCCGTGAGGCTTTTACCACGTTGATAGCAGCTGTTAAGATTTAGGTCTGAAAGGGTTCAGAAAGCTCATGGGAACAGAGATTAAAAGATAAGGGATTTTTTTCAATGAACTGCTTGAAGTCTCCTCTCCTCTTTCCTCCCAGCCTAAAGATCCTTCCTAAGTAGTTGGCGAAGCACCTTTCTGTTGCACCCCAAAATTCATAGAGTGGAATAAGCGCAGACAGAATGCCTACCATGTGTAACATGCTAAGAATGAACAGACACAGCTCTGTCTTTGGTTAAGTAGGGGAGACAGACAGCCCTATTATGGTTTAGATAGCTGTTTTAATAGAGGTAAAAGCAGTTTATGGACTGGTTTAGAGCCAAAGGGATCGGTTATCTTAAAAATATATATATCTGTTCAACAAGTTCTCCCTGTAAGTGAATCGCTCTTTCTGCACTCTAGGAGTGTGAGGTTCTAGAACCAACAGTTAGCCTCAAGCCTGGGAGATGCTCTCTCCTGGTCACTGCAGAAACCCACTTGGGAGAGTACTGCTCTTTGCCTACCTTCTCAGAGCTCATCCCCTCTCTTTGTTCTTGTTAGGTACCGACTCATTGTGTCCGTGCCTATGACCTGTCATAGTGTCAGTCCTGTCATAGTGTCAGTGCCAACAGTACCTATTGTTGGTCCTAACATGGTAGCTCTGTGTACAACGCATGAGGGCTGCCTGGTTCAGTGGCATCTTCACAATTGTTGCTTCATTCGAACCTGTTTCAGTGACTTTATCAGGCCACCACATTGAGGGTCTTCTTGTCTTTCACTAACTGTTGATCTTGCCAAGCATGTTGGTCTTTTCCATGTTATATAGGAATAGCATGTCTAAAGTGAGATGAAATCTTGCCATCCTCACTTCTTTTTGTTTGTTTGTTTGTTTGTGGGGGACATCACTGCCCTCTGGTGATCGTGGGAGCTACCCAGCCTTGCTCCCAGAGAACTGCTGCTGGACTTGAACTGCCAAGCCAATGGGCCGCAGTCCTGCACTCAACCACTACGCCACCGGGGCTCACCCCGCCATCCTCACTTCTAGGGGGCATTTTGCTTGTCCCATCTGTCTGTTGTCATCTGACTCATCACCACCCTGGAGGGTGACTAGGAATCAGAGTTGACTCCATGACGGTGACTTGGGTCTTTTTTTTTTTTTTTTGTGGGCATCACTGCTTCTGGTAGTCGTAGGCGCTACCCAGCCGCCGCTGGATTTGAACCGCCAAGCCTGTGGGCTGCAGTTCTGCACTCAACCACTTACGCCACCGGGGCTCAGCCGACTTGGGTCTTTCTTTTTGGATCTGCCAAATTATTAATGAAATATATTAATGAGCCTTCTTTTAATCCTGTCCCATGTTCTTCTCTATATACGCTGACTTCTTTGATAATTTGTTCAAAACCTAGACTGAATAAATATGGTGAACGGAGACATCCTGACACATAAGCTTCCCCGATTTTAAACCACGGAACACTCCCCTTGTTTAGGACTGATTCTTAATCTGTGACTAAATTTAGAATGCACATAATTCAGCAGTTGAGATAGTTAAGGTTTATTGTGCCAATCTGGCCAATAAACACATGTGGGAGTAATTGAAGGGCAGAGAGATAAATGGTTCGGTGAGCCTCGCCTTTTTAGATCTCGGGTCTCTTGCTTTTTGATGGCCAGACCAGGGTGCAGTTCCCTGCCTCAGCTGCCAAGGCTCACTTCCTGTGAGACATCTCTGAGAAGTCACATGGATCTACCCCGATGCAGTCTTGGGTGCTGGAGAAGCTGCATGCAGAATCCTGCCAGTTCTGAGATGCTTAGAAGTTCGCTCATTTGTCTCTCCTTCTGCAGTTGGTGTCATTGCGTGGGTTTTGTGGGATTGAGGAAGACTTTGTAGATCAGTGTCGGACATATGTGCTAAGATTAGACTTATGGGGCCTGGGCACCACTGGTTTGGGGTGCTTTCTTAATGTACATGTACCCTTTATATAAAAACTCTCTCATACATATATGTATGAGTTTCTGTGGGTTTGTTTCTCTAGTTTACCCAGACTAACACAGCAATCAGGAATTTCCATTCTTTGCAATACTATCCATAATTTCTTTTTATGATTCATAGAGTCAAACGCCTTTACATAATCAACAAAATACAGACAAGAATCTTCCTGGTATTTTCTGCTTTCAGCTAATATCCATCTAACATCGGCAACGATATATATTCCTCCCTCACTCCAGGCCTTCTTCTGCATCTGGCTTGAATTTCTGGCAGGTCTCTGTGGTATACTGCCGTAAGTGTTTCTGAATTATCTTCAGCAACTTGTGGCCGTTTGAATTATGTACTGGGATGCCAAGCACAAGGTCAGTCACAAAGACTTTTTGTTGTTTTCGATCTAAAAGGTCAGCAGTTAGAAACCATCAGTCACCTTGTGGGAGTAAAACGGGCCTTTCTACTCTGGTCGATGGTTCTAGTCACAGGGCAGTTCCACCCTATCTTGGAGGGTCACTGTGCATCAGCATCTGCTGGATGACCGTGAGTTCGTCTTTGTCTCTTGGTAGAGGGCAGTTGTGAGTTGAAACAGACTTGATGGCAAGTGAATAGGGGTTATATTTTTCGTTGGGTGATCCTGATGTTGTTCGATGGTTTCTGTGTTCTGGAGAATCTTTCGGTGGGATAGGTACAAATGTGGATTTCTTCCAGGGGGTGGCGAGGTAGATACCTGTCAAATTTCTTGTCATCGATAAGAGAGCACTTCCAAAACTTTTCAATCTGTATTCCGTCATTTCCTGGAGATTTGTTTGGCACCAGTCCCTCATACAGCTTGGACTTCTGTCTTGAATATCATCAGTTCTTATTCAGATCCCACCTTGAATATTAACCAGTTCTTCTTGATAGGGTGACTTTGTCAATAGCTTCCATTATTTTGCTTATGGACTCTTTCAATATTTCAACTCAAGGCCTGTGTTTATTTTTTTCTTCTGATATTTTCGGCTGAGCCCGTTCTTCTCTTTTGTTTTTCTAACTCCAGGTCTTGGCACATTTCATTTTAATACTTTATCTCCCTTAGCTACCATTTGAAATCTTGTAGGACATGCATGTCATGCACAGATATTTCATTCCAGGTCTGCTTTTTTTTTTTTTAAGACTTATCCTTGATAAACCCAGAAGTTCCTGATGTCACTTCTGCATGACACCTGCAAACCGTATCTTGGGAGAAGTTAAGTCTAAAGTAACTCGTTTTACATTCCATCTAATCTCATTTCCAAATTCTGAGTGCATTCCTCTACTTAGAGGTATTAGCTGCGATATCCATCAGTTAAGATTCTATATTTATACATGAAGTGATACTGTGTTTCTTGATGATTTTCAGAAAGGGGGGAAAAGGAAGAAAGAAGAAAGTGAAGACCCAAGTTAATTCCATTTTGCCAGGATAATACCAGTGCCCACGCCAGTGGTTGGTAAACAAGCAGATGCTCTCTGCTCTTTATTTCCCAGACCTAACCAGAAATGTAACCTACTCTTGTCCCCTACATGCCACCCCTGCTGTGCTGGGCCACAGATGACACACCCTCACAGACTAACCACCCCACCCTGAACTCGTCACCTCCTCTGCTGGCAAAGCAAACTGTCTAAACGAGGTGCCCATCCCTTGCCGTTTCCTTGACCATCAAGCATGCCAGTCAGGACTGGAAACCTGTCCCCCTCCATATCCCAAGCTTTCCCCCTTTCTTTCCCCTTCCATGTGTCTTCCTTCCTGTTTTCTTTTACATTTTTCTTCCTTCAATTTTCGGTGTACAATATCCCAGAAAATTTTTTTTTTACTCATAGATGCTTTGCTCAAAGGACACGTACACACACAGAAGACACAACTCAAAAACAAAAAAGCAACAAAAAAAACAAAACAAAAGAACATTCCCGCCCCGCCCCCACATCATTTAAATATCATTGCAAAGTGATTTGCAATGGGAACTGATACAACTCCTGAACAAAATAAGATATTCAAGTTATCCAACAGAAAAATAAACAAAGGACATAATACAGGAAAAATACACAAAGGACTCACTTTACAAAAAAGAAAATCTCCAATAAACACGAAAATAAAGTTAAACTCCCCAGTGAAGTAAATGCCTAAAGAATTACTTTGTAATGACTAAGTGTCTTGTTTGCTTTCAGTGTTATTATCCCCGGTTGGCAAGAACTGAAGGACTCAATGGCTCATAAACTGAGAGTAGGGACTGAGGGTAATCTGAACTCGTAAAAATAAAAAAACACGGGATTGAGCCCCGGTGGCGTAGTGGCTGAGAGCGGGACTTCTGCCCACTGGCTTGGCAGTTCAAATCCAGCAGCAGCTCTCCAGGAGCAAGACTGGGCCTCCCACTCCCACCAGAGGGCAGTGATGCCCTCCCAAAATAAAAAAACCACATAAAATAATGATCTCATTACAGCATATTTTCTAAATTTTTATAATAAAATAATCAGGTCAATAGGTAACCATTTTACAATGTAGTGGATAATTGTTAACAAGCTAGAAGCAATCTAGTTAGCTGACAATAAATAAAATTTGACAAATTCAAGCAATAAAAATACTGTGATCTAAAAGAGGGTGCATAAGCAAATGTGGTGAAGAAAGCTGATGGTGCCTGCCTATCGAGAGATACAGTGTCTGGGCTCTAAAGCTTGAAGATAAACAAGTGGCCATTTAGCTGAGAAGCAACAAAGCTCCCTGGAAGAAGGACATCAGTCTGTGCGATCACAAGGTGTCAATGGGATCAGGTATCAAAGAACAAAAAAATCATATCATTATGAATGAGGGGAAACGTGGATTGGAGACCCAAAGTCATCTGAAGGCAACTGGACATCCCCTTACAGAAGGGTAGCAGGGAGGAGATGAGCCAGTTGGTGCAGTGTAGCACCAATGAAACACAAGTTCCCTCTAGTTCTTCAACCCCGCCTCCTGGTCCCCACTATCATGATTCCAATTCTACCTTACAAATCCGGCTAGACCAGAGGATGTACACTGGTACAAATAAGAACTGGAAACACAGGGAACCCAGGACAGATGCTCCTTCAGCACCAGAGGTGAGAGTGGGGATACTGGGAGGGTAGAGGGAAGGTAGGGTAGAAAGGAGGAACCAATCACAATGATCTACATGTAACCCTTTCCCTGGGGGATGGACAACAGAAAAGTGGGTGAAGGGAGATGTCCGACAGTGTAAGCATGGAAAAATAATAATTTATCAATCATCAGGAGTTCATGAGGAAGGGGCAGTGGGGAGGGAGGGGGCAAAATGAGGAGCTGATACCAAGGGCTCAAGCAGAAGGTAAATGTCTTGAGAATGATGATGGCAACAAATGTACACATGTGCTTGACACAATGGATGTAGGTATGAGTTGTGATAAGAGTTTTCCGAACCCCCCAAAAAATGATTGAAAAAAACGTGGTCTAAATAAGATAAAGTATTTATATTTATAAAGAAAGAAGTATCATATGAATGCGAAGAGTCATCTTTAAAACATATGGGAAAGTTTTTATGCAAATCCACAAAAATAGTAAGAGTGTTTATCTCCAAGAGGTAGAATTCTTGTTATTGGGTGCCTTCAAGTCAGCCCTCCCCCATTGCCACCCTCTGCACAGCAGAGTGAAACGCTGCCTGGTCCTGGGCCGCCTTCACCAGTGTTCCTATGAGGCAGCCGTTGTGTCAGTCCATCTCATTGAGGGTCCACCTCTTTTTCACCGCCCCTCCACTTACCCAAACATCACCTCCTTCTCTGGGGATCGGTCTCTCCTGACAATATGTCTAAATATGCAAGACAGAGTCTTGCTTTCTCTGCCTCTCGGGAGCACTCTGGCTCCACCTCTTCCATGACAAGTTGTTTGTCCTTTAGGCGTCCCTGGTACTTTCAATATCCTGCTCGAGCACCACAATTCAAACGCATCGATTCTTCTGTGGTCTCCCTTATTCAACGTTCAAAGTTCACACGCATAGGATGGAATGGTAAATGCCATGACTTGTGACACCATCAAAAATGTGCTTTTAAAAAAATCATTTTATTCGGGGCTCAGAAAAGTCTTATCACAATCCATACATATATCCACGGTGTCCAGAACCTTTGTACATTTGTTGCCATCATCATTCTCAAAACATTTGCTTTCTGTTTGAGCCCTTGGTATCACCTCCTCATTTCCTCATCCTTCCCCCATCATCTCTCCTTCACAAACCCTTGATAATTTATAATTTTTTTTCATGTCTTACACTGTCTGACATCTCCCTTCACACACTTTTCTGTTGTCCACCCCCCAAGGAGGGGGCTATATGCAGGTCTTTATAATTGGTTCCTCCTTTCTCCCATACCTTTCTCTTTGCCTCCTGGTATCACTACTCTCATTATTGGTCTGGAGGGGTTTATCTCTCCTGGATTCCCTGTGTTTCCACATCTTATCTGTACCTGTGTACATCCTCTGTCTAGTCGGATTTGTAAGGTAGAATTGGGATCATAATAGCGGGGGGCAGGGGGGAGGAAGCATTAAAGAACTAGAGGAAAGTTGTGTTTCATTGGCGCTACACTGTACCGACTGGCTTGTCTCCTCGCTGCTACCTTTCTGTAAGGGAATGTCCAGCTGCCTACAGATGGCTTTGGGTTTCCAGTCTGCACGCTCCCTCATTCACAATGATACGACTTTTTGTTCTTTGATGCCTGATACCTGATCCTATCGACACTTTGTGATCACACAGGCTATTGTGATTCTTTCATCTGGACTTTGTTGCTTCCCAGCTAGATGGCCATTGTTTAGCTTCAAGACTTTAAGACCCTAGACACTATATCTTTTGATATCTGGGCACCATCAACTTTCTTCACCACATTTGCTTATGCACTTGCTTTGCCTTCGGTGATCGTGTTGGGAAGGTGAGCATCATGGAATGTCAGATTAATAGAACAAAGTGTTCTTGCATTGAGGGAGTGCTTGAGTAGAGGCCCAATGTCCTGTCTGCTACCTTAATACCAAACCTATAAATATATGCACATAGATCTATTTCCCCATCAACATATATAAATATATTTACATATGTACATACCTGTATTTAGATCTCTGTAAATGCCCTTTACCTCCTCATTTTTTTCCTTTGTTTCTTTTTACTTTCCTCTTGTCCCTCTAACATGCTCAGCCTTCACTTGGGTTTCAGTAATTCCTCTTAATCACATTGCCCTTGGTCAAGCCCGACCAGGCCTCCTATCTTCTCCTCACCATTGATTTTGGACCACTTGTCCCTGGGTTTGTTAGCACCCACTCCTTTCCCCTGTCCCCCACTCTCCTATGACCCCACTAGAACTGTCATTCCCGTTGTTTTCTAT
>PVJH01049857.1:0-10119 GCA_004026705.1 Nesogale talazaci | reverse complement strand
ATCCTTGCCCCCTCCTCCCCCACCAACCCTCAGTACTTTATTGTTCTGTCATATCTTACACTGCCCGACCTCTCCCCCAGCCCACTCCTCCGATGTCTGTCCTCCAGATAGGAGGTTAGGTGTAGATCCTTGCAGTTGGCTCCATCTCTCTACCCCACCTTCTCTCCACCCATCCGGTAACTCCAATCTCACCACTGGCCCCAAGGGGCTCACCTCTCCTGGGTGTCCCATATCTCCAGCTCCCATCTCTCCCAGTGCACCTCCTCCAGTCTAGCTGGATTTGTAAGGTAGAGTTGGGACCTTGATAGTTGGGAGGAGAAAGCCTTCAGGAATTAGAGGAGAATTGTATGCTTCATCACTGTCTCCCTGCACCTTGACTGGCCTGTTTTCTCCCTGTGACTTCCCCTTTATAGAAGGGGAGACCAATTACCCACCAGTGGGCCTTAGGTCCCCACCCTGCTCTCCCCCTCATTTATAGTGATGTGATTCTTGATTCTTTGATGCTCGATACCTGATCCCTTCTACCCCTCTTGATCACACAGGCTGGTGTGCTTCTTCCATGTGGGCTTTGCTGCTTCTGCACTAGAATGCTGCTTGTTAACCTTCAAGACTTTAAGACTCCAGGTGCTTTATCACTTGGTAGCTGGGCACCATCCATTTCCTCCACTATGTTTGCTTTGGTATCCATTTGTATTTGGCGATCATATCAGGAGAGTGGGCACATTTGATTTTGATTTTGTTCTTTGATGCCTGGCACCTGATTCTTTCAACACCTCATGGTTGGTGTGCTTCTTTTATGGTGGGCTGACCAGCTCTCTCTCTCTCTCTCTCTCTCTCTCTCTCTCTTTTTTCTTGCATCACTACCCTGGTGGGCGTAGGAAGCCCAGCCTCGCTCCTGGAGAGCTGCTGCTGGATTTGAACCGTCAACCCTGTGGGCTGCAGTCCCACACACAATCTCTGTGCCACTAGGGATCAGCTTCAACGGCTCTCTTGACTGCTGCTTCTATGAGCATTCATTGTGGATCTAAGGGAGACAAACTTCCCTAACAACTTCAAACTCTTCTCCGTGTATCATGATGCCATCCCTTGGGCCAGTGGTGAAGATTTTGATTTTGGTAGGTGCTTTGCAGCCGGCAGGTGCTTTGCAGCCGGCTTTAACACACATCCACCCTCAGTAGGCACAACGGCAAGAAATACTACCCAGACTGGAGACTTAAGAACGCCGCAGGGTCAGCGGAAGAAGGTTCTGAAACCATAAGTTAGTTGACATGAGTAGATATCAACTCAGGAGGTCCTTACGTGAGTGAGTGGCACGGGAACTGGGCTTTGCAGGGTTGATTTTCCACAAGGAGATCGCCAGGCCTTTCTTCCAAGGTGCATCTGGGAGGACTGGACAACCCTTTAGTTAACAGGAGAACTCGCGTCCCATCCAGGGCCTCTGAAGAAAGCTCTGGGACTGGGAGTGGCCCGCCCAATGGCTCCGCCAGCCGCGCCCCACCCGCCGGCCCGCCCACAGTCTGGGCAGCTGGGCCCATTCCAGAAAACTTTGGGCGGCCGCGCGCACTGAGCATGCTCGCTGGCGGGGCGGGCCTGGGGTCCGGAAGCGCGCGCGCCACTGCAGCGCCAGCTACTTGGGGAACCTCCCTTGCCCCGGGGCGATGGGCCCCGGGGGCGCCCCGTGGGTGCTGACCGGGGGTGTCCTGGCTGTGGCCCTAGCGTTGCCTGCGGACTCGGGTCCCCTCCGGCGTCCGCGGGACGCACGGCCTGTCCCGGGGGTCCCCGCGGCTCCTGGGACCAGCGTCGGCCCCGGAGTATCACCTACTCCGAAGCTAGATGGAGCGAGGCCTCAGCGTACTGCGCAGGTAAGAGCCCAGGTAGGTTGGGATGCGCCGGGATGGGACTCCGGTCTCAAGCTGGGTCTGCAGCTTGGCTCTGTCTACACCTGTGGCAGCAGGAGAGGGTCCCTTTCGTGCTGGGCAGAGTCCGAAAGAAAGGAGCGGGCAGGATCTGTGCGTGGGAGACGCTCCAAGGAGCGGCCAGCATTTGGGGGAAGTGGGGACCCCTTGGGCCTAGCAAAGGCGGTGGTCCTGGACTCCACCCCGCTCCTGGGAGTCCCCCCTCGACAGGGGGTGGGTGGGCCTGGGGAATGGGCCAGGTGCCAGCCCTGCCCCTCCCCTGCCTCTGTGCATTCACCAAGAACTCAGGGACCATCACTCATCTCCCCAAAGGGTGGGTGGGACGGGGGTGGTTGAGTTGGTGGAAGTTCTCTGCTCAGACTGCAAGCTAAAGGGCAGGGTGCTTACCTCCAGCTGCCCTGTGTGGATTCCCACGCAGACCCAGGCTGCCCCCAGCAGAGAACGGTGGGCAGAACCCTGCCACTTAACTTGTGCTTGGTTTCGAACCTCACTTTACCAAGCACCTGTGAGTTTGTTTCCCCTGCACCGCGTGCTTGTTCACATTGCATGTTAGTCAGTAAGCACAAGGAGACCCATGCTTACCTTGGTGACGGTCAGGGCTGTGACTTTGACATGGGGCTGGATTCTGTTGTGCTTGTTAGTGCCTTCCAGTGAGTCTGACTCACGGCCACCCTGCAGACAATGGAAGGCACACGGCTCTGGGCCGCCCTCGCCATGGCTGTGTCTGAGCCCCTTGCTGCATCTTGCTTTGACGGCTAAGGGGCACCAGACCCAAGCCGTGGTGTTGAGTCACCTCCCGTGGGTGTGAGGGTTGGACGTTTAATGAGGGAGAATCGATGCTTTTGAATAGCACTAAAAGGACAAACCAATCTGTCCTAGATGAAGTACAGCCAGAGTACTCTGTGGAGGCAAGACTTCATTTCTTGTGTTTGGACAGGTTGTCTGGAGAGACCAGCGCCTGGAGAGGACCATCATGCTTGGTCAAGTGGAGGGGCATTAAGGAAGGCCCTGGACAAGATGGATGGACACAATGGGGGTGGGGTGGGGGACGGGGGGTTGGGAGAGAGGCAGATGCCAGCCAGACCTACAGATAGCATCTCTAGGGGGGGTGAGAGAATACAAATCTGCCCCCTGCAGTTTGGTATGTCAGCACAAGTTAGGCTGTGCTGTCCTGGCTTGGCATGACCAGGCAATGTCACCCTGCTTCCTAGGGGTTCCCCGGCCAGGGGCTGATCAAGGGCAGATCACCAGGCCTCCGAGGCAGAAGTGCCTGTGGGTGGATTTGAACTGGTAACCTTTCAGGGAGAGGATTTGGAGCTGGTTAACTGTTTGCCGCGTCCTGCCCAGGGAGCAGTCACATTCAACTGCCATCACTCGGTTCTGAGTCATGGCGACCCAGCAGACAATGGAACAAACACCATCCGGTTCTGCCCATCCTCACAAGGATCCGTATGCGATGTCGATCCATTCTGTCCAGGGACTTCCTCGTTTTTCCCTGCTTCCCTTCCACTTTGCCAAGGAGGATGTCCTTGTCCAGGGACTGGTCTCTCCTGACATGTCCAATGCACACAAGATGAAGCCTTGCCATCTCACTTCTATGGAGCAGACAGGCTGCACGTCTTCCGAGACCGATTTGTCTGTTCTCAAAGTCCCTGGTCTAGAGTTAACATTCCTTGCTACACTGTAGTTCAGAGACATTGCTTCTTGTGTGTGTGTGTGTTTGACATAGTTAGCATAGCTTTAAATAATAATATTATGCATTCATTATGGAATACCCAGATCATTGCAGCTGGGTGATGTCGGATCGATTTTCAAGGTAGGGTGGGCCCACGTGACCTAGTAGTGTTGGCCCTCTGGGTTTCCAAGACTGTAAGTCTCTATCGGAGTTCACTGCTGCATCTCCCTAGAGCAGCTGGTGGGTTTGAACCACTGACCCCTTGGTTAGCAGTAGCTGCTGCACCATCCTGGTTTCCTGTTTACCATAAGGGAGACCCACACCCCTGTCTCCACCCCCAACAAAGCCAATCGGAGAGTTTGTATTTGAGTACATTGTACTCAGAATTAGGGACTGTCTGCACTTGATGACTAGTTATTAATCTCAGTGACAGCCATTTATGAAAATGACTTCTGTTCCTTCATGTTTGTCCTTCAGATCTTGAGTGATGTAGTCGCTTTTTGATTTTGATTTTTTTTTTTAGGGTTCATCCCGGATGCGTTGGCTGGATGGAGAGAGGTCTTCTTTTAATTCTGCGGGTGAGTTTTGTGTTAGGTAGAGTTTTCATGGTCACCATGAAGGTGACCAGGGACCCAGAAGACTTCAGCGTTGTCCCCTGCCTCTGTCGTCTCCCTAACTAACGTGGATCAGGAGATCCAGCCCGACCTTGCAGCACAAGAATCATGTGATGCTTTGACCAGCTGCCTGTCACCTCAGGGCCACGGAACAGAGCTTAGGCTAAGGAGGGTGGAAACATTCAAGATAACACTGAATCTGTGTGTGGTCTGCCCAGTGGCCACCACAGAATCACCGTGACTCATGGTGACTCGATGTCCATCCACTCTGTCCTCTCCTATCCTGTCCCTATGATGGGCTTTGAAGAACAGCGAGTTCCATTTGATCTGAGGGTGTTTTAAAACTCTTAAATTGTGATATAAGTGACATAAGAGCAGATTATCAGTTTCCCATCCAACCATTCATTTGCATTTTGCATCAGCTCCGCCCGTTCAAGCCTCTTGTTGACCAGCGTGTGTCCCACTCCGCCTCTGTCTCCTCCTTCCTTCTTCTCTTCTTGGCTAACCCTCTGTCCTGGGGCACATGCTGCCCTTATATGGCTGGTGATTCCAACATAGTCGGGAGTCCAGTTCCAGATCTGAAGGGAGAACTCAGGCCACCATCCCAGGGCCCCTCCGGTCTCTGGTTGACCAGCAAAACTGGCCTATTATGACTTTGCCTTGGCCCTACATTTCTCTCCCACTCTCTCCAAGTCTTTCTAATACCATGCTGCTCAGAGCAGGCGGCAGTGGTAGCCGGGTTCTGCCTGTCTGGTTCTAACCCGGACTTGCCCAGGTTGGTGTGGCCCATCTGTCCAGTGGACTGATGGCCCTTGTGATGTAGTGGTTGCATGTTGGGAGGAAGACGGGTCTTTCTGAACGGTCTTTTGGAAACCCATGGTGGGGCTGGGGTGGGGGCAGGGGGGTGTTAGAAGTCATTTCTGATGAGAGGACAGGGAATGAGAGAGCCCCATCTTATCGCTCTTCATGCCTCCAGATGCGGAGAGATCCATAGCTGTGCTCCCAGGGAGCCCTGCTCATGAGCCCTTCAGACCCACGCCTCTGCTCACCCAATGCGTAGCATGTGGTCTTGGGGAGCCATGCTGTGCCGGTTGACCTTGGTGTCCCCTGAAGCGCTGGTCCTGGTTCCCAGGAGGTCCAGGAGGCGACTTGTGACGTCAAGGTGTTTGCTTATGTCTGAGTCGTCTCTGCGCCACTTGTCTGTTAGTCTGTCCGACTGCTGGGGTGCTGGGAGCTCCAGCACTGGTCTCTCTGATGTCAGCAGGGTCCCCCGAGAGGAACAGATTTCGGCAGAGCTTGCAGACGGAGGACAGACTACCAAGAAGGAAGGTTTGTCCACTTTGGAGGGATTAGCCACTGACAACTTTAGGGATGGCAGCAGAACGTGGTCGGAGACTGGCACGGTCCTGGGCAGCGGTGGAACCTGTCAGAGAGAGAGAGAGAGAGCCCTCAGGTTGGAAGGTGCTCAAAAACCCAAGTGAAGGAGAACCGCCCTGTCCAGGCTGACCGTGGAACAGGTCGCCAACTGCTCTTATGTTCATTGATGAAAATTCTTAAAAGTCTTCAAGAACCCAGGTAGACCCTGAGAGAACGTCTCAAGGCTCTTCCGCTGCGTGGAACAGGAAGGATGACATCAAGAACATCATGCATGAGGAGGGCAAACCGTTTATGGAGAAGGTCAAACTGAAGGTCAGCTGAGACGCTGAACCCTGTTCTCCCTCGCAGAGCCGCTCAGAATTGGAAGGAAGGAGGGCGTCACAGGGCCGAGCAGAACGTTTAGAAGGGCAGCTCGAGGACAGGCAGTAAAATGCTATCCTGGGAGGTGAAAAGACCCAGAGTTAGAAAACCAAACAGCCTATCTTAAACGGGAAGAACTAAGTGTGTGTGTGTGTGTGTGTGTGTGTGTGTGTGTGTGTGTGTGGTGGAATTCAAACCTCTAGTTTGAATATTGAAAGTTTCTATGGCCAAAATGCCGACAGATGTAGAAACTGTCAAAAGTAAACGGAAAGCCTACAAAGAGTCATTCTACCCAAGGGAGCGTGTCAGCCTTTGACCATGGCCAAAGGTGGTACACGATAAAGAACAGGTGTTGAGGGAAGGAGTCCAAGCTGCACCGAAGGCTTGCGACCCAAAACAAGGCTCCGGGAATGGAGGGAGTAACCACTGAGATGTTTCAACACGCTGAGCAAAACTGCAAGGACTCACTCGCCTACGCCAGGGAATTTGGAAGCTAGCTACCTGGCCGACTGATCAGAGAAGATTTACATTGACTTCAAAGGAAAGTGACCCAACAGAAAACTCATATTAATAACCATATCGGTACCAATTTGATGGGAGTGTTTTTTTTTTCTTTTTTGTGATCAGTCATATTGTATGCAGGTAAAATTTGGCTGAAGGTCATTCAATAATGAGGAAGCAGGACACCCTCAGGTTCTGCCAGACATGGTGGCCGGATTCAGACCAGGGGATGCCATGGCTGATACTCAGCGGCTCTTGGTTCAAGGCCGGGCTCCCCAGGGAGACGCTGACTTGGGTTTCGTTGACGTTGCAAGGGCATTCGACTGTATGGACCTTAACAAAGTAGAGGTAGCCTTGAGGAGAATGGGGTTAACAAAGAGAGGAATCATGTATCTGTTAGACATTAGGAAATGCCTGAATTATTCAAAACAATGTGGCCAACACTTACCCAGCTTAGAGTAAAGTCAATCTAGTCATTATGATAACGAGGTCCTATTAGTGGGATGCATGTTTGTAATAATGCAGGATCCAAAATATAAAAAATTCAGTGAAAATCTAAATATATATTATGTGGGGATATGACAAAGTAGTAAAAATAAAGTACAGATCAAAGAGAGAGAGAGAGAGAGAGAGAGAGAGAGAGAGAGAGAGAGAGAGAGAGAGAAATGGGAATTCCAGAACACTTGATTGTATCCACCAGGAACTGGCCCCTGGAAGCTGCTGTGTGCACAGAACAAGGGAATGCCAAGGGGATTGAATGAACCAAGTGGTGTGTCCAGGCTGTGTCCTCCCCGAGGCCCCGTTTCTGCCCCTTTCATCATTGGCGTAGTTGTCTTTTTCTGTTTGAGGTGTTAGCATTTTCCATCAATTTTAAAGATGAATTCCTTGTTTGACATGGCATCGTCTCTTAAAAGAAATTTTTTTTATCAGTCCGAGATATCTCATTTTACTTGGAGAAATATTTTGAAGCGCTTTAAGCATCGACAATGAAAGAGTGCAGCCTTTAGTTTGGACTGCTAATCCGTGAAAGGACAGCTCAGATCCTCACAACATGGACCGTGGTGGTGATGGAGACAGGGTTGACGATGTCAGGGATTTTGTCTCGGATCCACAGTCGTGGAAGAGCAGTCAAAGGACGTATTGCGCCAGGTAAGTCAGCTGCATGAGGTCTCTTTAGCAAGGACATTGCTTTGAGGACTAAGGTGCACCTGGCCCAAGCCATGGCAGCCTCCATTGCATCTTGTGCCTGGGACAATCGGACATGACTAAGGAAGGGCTGCAGGTGAGCGGTGGTGCTGGAGAAGAATTCTGCTCAAAGCACAGACGGCTCTGTCTCGGAAGAAGCACGGCCGGAGACTTCCCGCCAGAGAAGCACGAGGATGAGAAGGCTTTGTCTCCCACGCTGTGCACATGGTGTCGGGAGAGTCCAGTCCCTGCAGAAGGACCTCATGCTTGGTAAAGCGGAGGGGCGGTGGGAAAGAGGCTGGCCCTGAACGGGATGGACGGACGCAGTGGCTGCCTCAGTGGGCTGAGGCACAGGCACGATGGTGAGCGGTGTTTTGTTCTGTGGTGTGGAGGGTCCTTATGGGTTGAAGCTGATTCAATGGTGCCTAACAGAAGCAGCAGCAGCAGCAGCAGCAGCAGCAGCGTCTAAAGCGTTGGAGACCCCTATCATCTGCTCTGTCTTCTGTTGGTGGGTTTTTCATTATGCTTGTGGGTGTATTGGTGTCAGGCCTTAGGACCTTTATTTTAAGTCAGTCCCGGGTTTTTTGACTGATGAGGTTTCCCTTGCAGGTCTTCAGTCCATCTCGAGTTTGTTTTTTGTATGTGGCGTGAGACAGGGGCTTCTTTTTCGTTCCTCTGAAAACAAGCGCTCAGGGTTCCAGCACCATTTGTTAGTAGGGACTGTCTCCTCCCCCTTTCTGGTGTTTGATTTCTGTGTGTGTTGCAGAGCAGCCGTCTCTAGGGGACAGTTTTTCACACGGGTTCTCAGTCTGTTCCCCTGGCCTGTGTTTCCCTGGGGGGACCAGCGCCGGCTGTGTTGACCGCTGTCTGCGGAAGTGGGTTCTGAGGGCGGGAAGCGGGAGGCTTTTTCTTAGTCACACATCCCTTGGCCGGGGTCGCCTCTCCTCTCTCCCGAATGGTGCTGGCTTCTGGCCTGGGATTGCATGAACTCTGTAGATCGCATTAGGTGCTGTTGGAGTGTTCACAAGGTTAAGTCTTCCTGTTCATAAACACGGTCTCTTCTTCCACATGCATGTAGGTCTCTTTTGATTTCGGGACCCCCGGGTGGTGTAGAGGGTCAGGCATGGGGCCGACGGCTGCAAGGTCATGGGCTGGAAGCCATCAGAAAGATGAGGCTTTCCATGAGCGACAAGAGTGATGTCCCAGAAACTCTCGGTGGGGGGGGGGGCAGTTCCACCCTGTCTGACAGGGTCGATGGCACTGAGTGTTGTTTGGGGTTTCTTACAGAAAGTGAATCTTTAGGAGCAAATACCCTCTCCTTCCTCCCCGGAGCACCTGTGGGTCTGATCCTTTCACCCGGCAATGAGTGTGCCCTAAGGGGTGCTGAGTACGTCACCCGTTTTGCTTCACTGAGCCTCTGAAAGACACGGTGGGATTTGAACCTGGACTGTCTGAGACCCTTTCCTGCTGGTTCAAGAGGCTTAGCTAAGGATGCCACCCTGGGCTCTGCTCGCCTTCTGCTCCGGGGCCCCATGGGGAGCACGCCTCCCTTGTTTGCATGGTGAGGAGACTGTGTGGCATTCCATTCCCTGGCACATGTTTTCTACCCGCTCCCCCTCGTGGTGTGGCTACCCGCAGAGCTGACCGCTGCACCACACGGCCTGGTCTCACCCCTGCTCTCTGCTGGTGGCACCGAGTGAGACCCGGTGGGAACTCGGGGCGCGCTTTCACCCGCTTTTGACTTCTGCAGCCTCGAGCGGCCCATGGACGCACCCCATCCTGGCCTTTATGCTCCCGTGGACCAAGAAGATGCTGGTCAAAAGGGAGTCTTCTACAACACCCCGCCTGGTAAGTTAGCCGGGCCCTGGGGCTCTGGAGTGTCTAGACCAGGGGTCCTCAAACATTTTAAACAGGGGGCCAGTTCACTGTCCCTCAAGCTGTTGAAGGGCCGGACTATAGTTAAAAAACAACACACCACCATGAACAAATTCACTGCGGGCCCAGGACGAATTGGCTGCTAAGCAGGACAGGCAGTGGTGGCAAAAACACCCGGCAAGCTGGATACATGTCCTCAGGGGGCCATATGTGGCCTGCGGGCCATAGTTTGCGGGGTGGGCATTACTGCCCTGGTGGGAGTAGGAAGCCCAGCCTTGCTCCTGGAGAACTGGCGGGCTGCAGCTTGAGGACTTCTGGTCTGGACTGTCAAAAGAGGGTAGCACAGTGGACAGCGGGTCAAGGGTGAGGGGTCGAGGTTACGTGGATCATGGCTTGACTGGTGGTTTAAACCCATCCGTGGCTGCACGGGAGAGATCGGAGGCTGTCTGGCTCCTGTGACAGTCTATGGACGTGGAAACCAGACTCTGGGGCAGCTCTCATCTGTCCTTTGGGCTGCTTGGCGTCAGAATCGGCTCCATGGCAGGGAGCTGTGTGGGCATGCGAGTCCACGTGCCGCCTCACAGTGCTGTTTTGTCTACACCACGTGTCCGTCTCG
>PVJH01049856.1:0-10166 GCA_004026705.1 Nesogale talazaci | reverse complement strand
TAGACTGGGCCTTCGGTCCGAAGCCCGGCCAGGAGGCCGACCCCCAGGAACCATGCCCAAGCCTGGCTGGTGAGGACCTAGAGGGACTGGACCTGCGGCTGGCCCTGGCCTGGCAGGAGGAGGACGACTCGGGGGTCCCCCAGGAAGGCCCTGTCTCGGCCCCTCACCGGCCCTCCATCACTTTCAAGGAGCCGCCCGTGCGCAGCAGTTTCTGGAAGCTAGACTGAGCTTGCAGGGCCCTTTGGGAGCCAGTGGGAGGGGACTTGAGCTAACAGGGCTTTCTCCAGGGCCCTGCCCATCGCTCCTACTCTGGCCACGCCTCTACCCCATCCACGCCCCCAACCCCGCCCCAGCTGAACCTTCTATGATAGCCTGTAAAGCAGGACTACCAATAATAAAGTGTATGTTGTTTTTAAAGCAGTGATAGCTAACCTTTGCTGCTGTTCGCGCTGGAGGGGTGGGGGAGGGCTCGTGGTGACCGCTGCCCAGGCAGGGGTCATGCCCGATCCACTGGGCTCTCACTGGCCGATTTTCAGAAGTGAATTGCCAGGTCTTTCTTCCTAGTTTGCCTTCATCCAAAACCGAACCCAAACCAAGCATCCTGCCAAGCAGAAGGCCGCTTTCTCCCACAGAGTGGCTGGGTTTGAACTGCCGACCTTGTGGGGTGACGCTCAGGCCACCAGGGCTGCTCCTCTTGGTTTGAAAGCTCCTGTGGCATCACCCCGCAAGACCCCCTGGCAGATGGGGGTTGGTGGCTGCACGTAAGACGCCTGGACTGGGACTCCAGCGCCCGGGATTCTGGCGCAGTTCCCACGGGCTTGTGAGTGTTAGAGACGCTGTGCTGAGGTATCCCTGCACACGTCTCCTTTAACCCCCAGGGGCACCCCTCCCTCCATTTAACGGAGGGGGAAACGGAGGCACTGAGCCAAGGTCCAACAGTAAAGTTTTTTGGGTTCAAAAAAAAAAAAGAAAAACGGGAGCCCCGGGGGCGTAAGTGGTTGAGTGTGGCCCGCGGGCTTGGCGGTTCAAATCCAGCGGTGGCTCTCAGGAGCAGCACTGGGTAGCGCCCACAACCACCAGAGGCAGTGATGCCTCCCCCTCCCCCCCAAAAAAAAAAAGAAAAGAAAAAAGCCCTATTGGGTGATTTAACTTGGAATGCTGAAACTGTGGCCAGGAGGGGCCTGTGCCCCGTCCCCACCCACTGCTGTCTCACCTCCTCCTCCCATCCCTTTCCCCCTGCCCACCTGTGTCCCCTTTGGCCCTGGGGTGGACAACCGACAGGACAAACCTCCCCTTCCCTCCCCAGGACAGGGTGAACCAAGTCAAAGCTCCCCCCCTCCCCTACCGAATGGATCCAGATTCCCAGAGACTTTGCAGACAGAGCAGAACTGCCAAGACTAGATCTTGTCAGGCCCAGAAACCCTTATCTTTCTCCCCTGGAACAACAGGTGGATTCAAGCTCTGACCTCGTGGCTGGCAGCTCAATTCCTAATCCATCAAGCTATCAGGGTTCCTGGGCGGGGGGCAGCACACCAAATCCAAACTCACTGCCCTGGAGCCGATACCGACTGGGTTCTGTGGGGAGGCTGTAGGGCAGGGTAGACCTGGCCCTGTGGGTTTCCGGGACTGTCAACTGCTCAGGAGAGTAGAAAGCCTCGTCTTTGTCTGGCAGAGCCACTGGTGGTTTCGAACTGCCGACCTTGTGGCTAGCAGCCCAACGCATGGGCACGACACCACCAGGACTCCTCCCATGGAATGACTCACAGTGAGTGCCACATCGATGCTCTTGGCTGGGGGTGGGAGCCAGCCCCTGGGGACGTGGCGCATCGGCACAAGAACAGGTAGCCAGTCACGGAACGCCAAACCACGCCCCCTGCCTCCCGGTGCATTCTGACGCTTTGCGCCCCTTACAGGACAGCCGGACGGCTCCCTGGGGTTCAGAGACTGCAAGTCTGACACAGCCTCGTTCTTCTCCCTCTGAGTGACTAGCCACGGTTCACAGTCCCACAGGCACTCCTCCGCTTTGCCCCCGCCCCCCGAGATACACGAGAACCCTTCCACAGATGCATGTAGGATGACAGACGGCCTGCTCCCCACCCGCACGGGGCCAGGCGGAAATCTCACAAGCCTGGGAGGGGAACGGGCTCTTGCAGCTCAGACCTGCCACACGCCTGGGCCGTGGCTGCCCCTGTGGCATTGGGATGGGTCCCCCTTTGCCCAGGCAGGGCCCGTTATCTAATCAGTTCAGTGGCCAAGGTGAACGGGCCAAGCAGGCAGAAGAAGCCTGAGTCACCAACTGCCCAGGGCACCCGGGCTCCCTGTGGGAGGATGGTGGACACGTGGGCATCCTTGTGCTCAGGTGGGGACCCCAGGTGGGGCAGGGCCAGCTAGTGGCAAAGGCGACGTGTGGCCCTGCCCTGTCACGGCTGTGTGACTGCCGCGCTGTGTGACATGGCTGTGTGACCAGCGCGGGGCACGGTAGTAACTGGCTGATTTCACAACTCAGTCGCCAGGCCTTTCTTCCTGGTCCTTCTGACGCTGGGAGTTCTGCTGAAGTGGGCTGAGCGTCTTACTGTCACACACCATTCACCATTGTGTCTGATCAGTCTTGCGCCCGGCCCTGCTCTGTCCTCACCCTGGTTCCTGTGCCTGAGTCCATGGATGAAGCCACTGGGCCTGTCCAGCCCGTCAAGGACATTCCTTTTGTTCGCCACCCTTTCTCTTTACCAAACAGGGACGGGTCTCCACTGACCACATGTCCAAAGTCTGTGAGACGAAGTCTCGCCACCCTGGCTGGACTTCTATCAAGAGGGTTGGACTCATCCTTTTAGCAGTGCATGCAAACCTCTCCGCCCTGTGCACCAGGTGTCTGGGGTGGGACTTCAAACCCAGGCCTTCCCAAGGGGAGGCGGTCATTCTACCACCGCCCTTCGCCCAGAACTGACACCCAGCACTATGGCGTCCCCTCTGCCTGCTGGCCACCCTGTGGCTGTCAGAGGGGAACGGGGGGTCCCACTGGGTTTTCCGGAGCAGAACGGTGACCCTCTCTTGGCGGGCTGAACTCACTTACCATTCAGTTAGCAGCCACGCTGTCCAGTGACCTATCATCTCCCCCCCTGCCCCCCCACCGCCCCCCTCAGTGGCCTGTGGGTTCGAACAGGGGGCCTTCCGGTGGGTTAGCAGCTGGCTGCCTAACCCCTACGCCGATTGGTTACCTCAGCGCCTGGGGGAGCCCAGGAAACACAATGTAACCTCATAAGGCTCTGACATGCGCTCGGTGTATCATTCAGATCGTTACTGTGTTCCAGTTTGTCAGGCTGTAAGTGGGTCCTGCTGAGCCCTGGCGGGACTGGGGTGGGGTGGGGTGGGGGGTGGGGGAGGCGGGGAGCCAGGGCCACCTGGTCACCTGGAGACCCGCCCGCAGGGGATGGCACAGGAGCCAGCGGCAGGGAGGCGGGCTTTTCCCCAGGTTAATTGTTACAGGAGTCCAGAGTCTGTCCCCGGAGCCGGGAAGGCAGGAGCTGGTTCCGGAGAGTGGGCGAGTGACGCGAACAGGACGGAGGAGCACGTACTTGCTGTCTGGCCATGGAGACCCTGGGTGCCCTCCTCCCGCTGTTGCTGCTGCTCCTCACACCGCCCGCCAACGCTCAGCAGGGTAGGGCTGCCAGCGTCCTGGGGCAGGGTGGGGCGGGTGCTGGGGGTGGGTTTGCTTCCATGAGAAATTGAGGCATCTGAGAAGAGGGGCAGAGTGACGGGAGTGTGGGGTCAGGTCCCCCTCTGAGCCCTCTAGCCACTCCCCATCCTGTCTGTTCCCCTAGTCCCTCTCTTTTTTCTGAGCCTCCTCCCACGTCCAAACACTTCCCTGGTTCAAGTCCCCCTTTGTGTGTGTGTGTGTGTGTGTGTGTGTGGCATCACTGCCCTGGTGGGGGTAGGAAGCCCAGCCTTGCTCCTGGAGAGCTGCTGCTGGATTTGAACCGTCAAACCTTGTGGGCCACAGTCCCACACACAACCACTACGCCACCAGGGCTCAGCCTCAAGTCCCCTTTTAAGCCTGGCTTTTCTCTCTGAAAGAGCCGGGGATGGTGGGGGTGGCGGGGTGGGGGGTAGGGGGTCTGCCACAGTAAGCTGGGCTCATACCCAAACCGTCCAGCCCCACCAGCACAGCACAGCAGAAGAAAGACCTGGCCATTTGCAAACGGAGCAGCCCGCAAACCCTGGGGCAGCTCCTTCTGTATGGACATCGGACATGGCAGGTCCCCCAGCACGAGCCCCCTCCCTTAAAGCACCTCCCCCCGCCCCAGAGCACCACCCCCTTCCCCAGACCCCCACTGGCCCTTGCTGCTCAGGCCTGCCTGCGGTCCTCTGCCCCTGCCTGGGGGTCTCTGCGGCGCTCGTTCAGCAGATCCGACCACTCCACAGGCGCCCAGTACCGCCTGCAGCCCTGGCTCGTGGGCCTGGCCGCCGTCGTGAGCTTCCTGTTCATCGTCTTCGTCCTCATGCTCGCCAAACGCCTTTGGTGCTCCAAACCCAGGTGGGAACCCCGCCCCCGGCCCTCCCCTGAGGTGGAGGAAGACCCCTGTAAGCCCCGCCCCTCCCCAGCAGCCCGCCCCTTCTCCTCACCCTCCAGCTGTGGGACCTGCCTGTCTGCACCTCCTCACCTCCATCCTACCCTGGTCATCCCTCCCTGATCTCCCCATTCCTTGATCCTCCGGGCACCCCAGTCCGCCGCCCAGCCTCTCAGGGTGCACCTGGTCACCCCGCTGAGGCCACTCCTCCCCGCTCTCTCCAATTTCTGCAGAGACGAGGAAGAGGCCATGTTCAGGATGGAGACCATTGCCAACGAGTACCAGACGGCGGACTTGAGGTACTGGCTTGTGAGCGTGTGTGTGTGTGTGTGTGTGTGTGTGTGTTGGGAGGGGGGGTGTTATGTCTGTGTGGGGAGGGGACGCAGGTGTGCCGGATGATGACCTCTTGCTGACCTGGAACCCTCAGAGCAGATGCTGCCCCGGGGACTTTGCACTTGTCTGGACCAACCTGGGCCTGGACCACCTCTCCTCCTATCTTCTGGCAGGCCCCTCCTCCTTCAGGGCCTGCTCGGACGGGTCCCCTCCCCTGGCCTCACAGGGGTGACCCCTGACCACCAGCCCTTCCTCTGTCGCTGCTGGAGTTTCTTTTCCGCACGTACCACTGGGTGAGGTGAGGAGCCTCTTCCTGTCCGAATCGCCTCTGCGCCTTAGCCTGCGGCCTCCCCCGGCAGGGCCTGGCAATGGCCCTGGAGGCCAGGACACGCGGCACGTGGCAAAGAAATAAAGCAACAGTGTCTCGCTACCATCCAATCGCTGCTGACTCAAGACAGCGCAGAATTGCCGCTGGGAGTCGCTGAGACGCTCGCGCTCTGTGGGCACAAAACGTGGGTGACCTGGGGAGCACATCTGCTGAGATCCAGCAGCCCCCCCGACATTCGCCAAGGAGGTGGTCCACGGGGAGGCCTCCGTGGGACAAGATCCCAGCAGCAGCAGGAGGAGTGTGCCGTGGGTGGGAGACCACCCTGGCTGGGGCAGACTCACAGAGACCAAGAGGGGCCTGGGGGAGGGGGAGGGTACAGCACTTTGCTTTACCCCAAAGCCACTCAGCTCCCAGAAAATAGGGCCCCTTCTCCCAGGTGGGACCCAGGGATCTACGTGCGACCAGTGCTACGTGGGATTTTCCTTCTCACCTGTACATTCTTCCACTCATCCCTCCCTCCCTTCCTTTATCATCTCATCCTCTGTCCATCAGTCCCTCCCACCATCCATCATAAACCCACCCATCTACCTACACTATCATTCAAACACAAGCCTTTCAACCTGCAGACACCTCGTATTCACGTATCCAGTTTTACACGACACCCACATGTCTATCGACCCATCTACCTACCCATCCACCCATCCATCCATCATTCACCTATCCTTCAACCCATCTATCTATCCATCCCCCTATCAACTCATCTACCTACCCATCCACCCATCCATCCATCCTTCACCTATCCTTCGACCCATCTATCTATCCATCCCCCTATCAACTCATCTGCCTACCCATCCACCCATCCATCCAACCTTCCTTCACCCCCCTACCTTCATTCATTCATCCAACACCTACACAGTCATCAAAATATGTAGCTATTTGATCATCACCCTTGAACCATCCATCGACCCAATCCATCATTTATCTACCCACATCTACCAAGATGCACTGTCACCATCCACAACCCCCTCCCACTCTTTCCCATGGTTCTCTCCTTTGTCCAGCGCCTTCACTGGTCCACCATCCACCCCTCCCTCCACTAAACTTTGCATTCATCTAAATACATATCTACCCCTTCGCCCTTCCTCCTGGTCTCCCATCTAGCTGTCCGTGCATCCAATTATCCATGCAGGAACGTAACCATCCGTCTTTGCATCTCATGCATCCACAAATGCATCCATCCATCCACCCAGGCATATATCCATCATCCACCCACCCATGCATGCATCTCTCCATGCGTGAATGCACTCATCCATGTGCCTACATACCCATCCATCCATCCATCCATCATCTATCTAGCCATCCATACATCCACACCTCCATGTATCCATCTAGCTCCAGAGGCAGAAACTGAGCCTGAGTTTGGGCCTTTGTCCATTGCGCCCCACACAGCTGCCTCTTCCTGGCTGTTTTGCTGATAAGGGCCCAGATGCCTGGGGCAGATGCTGCTTACGGGGAGACTGGGGGGGATAGACCATAATCCTTCTGTTGTGTGTGTGTGTGTGCGTGTTATGGGGGAGATCCTGCTTCTTATGCGACTCGGGCCTGTGCATTTCTCCAGCCGAGAAAAGAGTGAGAAGCCGACAAAGAAGGACCAGGCAGAGAAAAAGGCCAAGAAGGAAGGAGAGACCAATCTGGGGCTGGAGCTGGAGGAGAACGGGGAGGCCTCGAACCAGGAGAGCGCAAAGAATACGGCGATGTGAGGACTTCCAGTGCCTCCTCCTGGCCTCTGCCTGGAGATGTCCTCGTGTCCCTGCCAAGGAAACAGCTCGACCTGGGGCTCAGAATCATGGCCCTGAGTGAAGGGGGCTAGTGTCTCCCCCGACCGTTATAGTGTCTCCCCAACCCCCTCCCCGCCACTCCCAGGAGCTGTCCTGTGCCTGGGACCTCCTTTGGGGTCCCTCTGGCCCTTGGACAGCTTCCCTGGACAAGAAGTCCCAAGGTCCTCACAATCTCACGACGGCATAGCTCTGACTCACGGCCTGATTTCTGTCTTTCTCCTTCCTATTGGCCAGGTCCCCTCCCCCCCACTCCACCCCCCCCCTCCCCGCCCCATGTGGACCCACCTGGGCCAAGTGGTGCCCCTAGGACTGGTCCAGTAAAGAAATATCCTCACTTCTCCAGCAGGTATCTTGTGGTCTCTGGGAACAGTTTTCCTCTTGGCAGGGGTTGGGGGGGGAGGGGAGGGCTTCCCTTGGGGGTGGGGGCAGGACCCGGGTAGACCCGGAAGCTCCTTGATGTCCAGGTTGATCAAACCCTGCCCCCTCCGCTGTCTGGGCGGTGCTGGTCTGAGCCGGGCGTCTCTGGACTTTGTGCTCTGAGCCGGCCTTGTTTCCTGGGAAATCCTTGCCCCTGTGTTTTGGGACAGGTGGGCCTGTTTCTGACAATGGAGTCTTGCCAGGTGGGGGCGGGGGGGCGTGTCTGGTGCCCTTTCTCCTCCCAGGTTCTGACACCCCGTCCCCCTGGCTTTCTCTAGGCTCCTGGCCTTGTCCTGGCCCTTACCCACTTCCTCAGGGGCACCCAGATAAAGCCTGGGCTCTGGGGCTGCGAGCCAGGGTTCAGCCTCCAGGGTGGCACTGGTGGTCCATGGCTTGGCGACTCGCCCAGAAGCTGGTGATTCAAAGTGGCCCATGGGCATCTTGCAGAAAGGCCTGGGTATGGACTCTGACCGCCTAGGGCAGGGATTGGCAAACAGCGCTTCCCGAACCCTGTGTGGCCCTGAAGTCACCTTGAAAGCATTGGAAGGTGATTATTTCAGATGACAGGGATTCCATTTGTTTGGAAACACCTATTTGGGGCTCTTGAGTGATTTTAAAGTTCTGAGGAAGGACAGGATTGGCTCTTCTACCCCGTACACCCGCGGTCCTTTGGGGGGGGGGCGGAGAGGAGGACTCGGGAGGACTGAGGAAGAGCAGAAGCGTTTGAATTGTGTCTCCGGAGAGGTCGATTCAAAGTGCCCCGGCCGGCCGGCTGCAAGGACAAACTGATCTCCTTTGGAAGAGATCCAGCCAGAGTGCTCCTGAGAGGCCAGGGTGGCGAGACTCCGCCTCTCACCCTTTGGGTGTTTTGTCAGGAGGGAGCTTTCCCTGGAGAAGGGCTTGGTCAAGTGCAGGGCCCGTGAGAGAGAGGAATGCCCCCGAAAAGATGGATGGACACAGTGACCGACCGGGGCCCAGGAAGGAGGGGGAGGATGGCGTGGGGCTGGGGAGCGTTTTGTTCTGTTGTGAATAAGGTCCCTGTGGGCTGGCACCTGACGCTGTCCGCAGACTTTGGGGGTTGCTGGCAGAACCCAGCTCAGGTGTGGAGGCTCGGGCCGGACACTTCCAGTGTTGACCACCAGGGGGAGGGCCCCCCCAATAAATCACAACGCCCACAGAGGCCCTCGTCGTCGGAACACGGTATTTGCAACCCTTAATCCAGCCTGCTTTCTGGCTGGCGACACGGGAGTGAGGAGGAGGGGGGAGGGACGGAAAGCAGGGAAGGCGCCCCGCCGAAACCCTTGGAATAGTACTCCAAGAACTGCCGTCAGACCCCACTGGAATGGGGTGGGGCGTGTGGGCCGGCGTGGCTCGGGGTCAAGTTTGGAGGTGCACCTTGAGAGGAGGGGGTGATGGGGGTGGATTCCTTTCCTGGGCGTGGCTTCAGGTTGGGAACTCAAGAGCTGTGAGCCCCTGGAATGCAGCCTGCGAGGCCCGGGGGCCGGCCCCAGCCTTCTGTGGGGCTGGAGGGAGGTGCCGGGTGTGAGAGGTCAGGACTGGGCCGCCGAGAGACCGGACGCTCGGATGCTGGGCCTTTCCGGCCCCCCCCCACCTCGAGAAATCGGAACTCAGGGAAGGGGAACCCGTCTCCCCCCCCTCCCCCCCATCCCGCCCCCTCGCCACTTCCTCCGGCAGCGTCTCCACCCTGTCCTGGGATGCCCTGGGCGGGGAGGAGGGGGCGTCGCTTCCTCCTCGGGCTGAGCCAGGCTGAGGACAGACGGACAAGGATGGACGGCGGCCAATTCCCTCCGGCTGTGGCGCGGGCGGCGCGGCGGGCGCAGGCCCAGTCCTGTCGGGCGGCTGCGGAGAGGAGGGACGGAGCCCGGCCCTGGCCCCCCCGCCCCCCGCACTGGCCCCCGAGGAAGCCGGGAGGGGCCCTGGGGGCTGCGCTGGCCCCGTAGCCCCAGTGCGTCCTCGACGGCCGCCCGTGCAGGATGTCTGGGGCCGGCGGAAGCCCTTCCTCCCTCGGAGCCCCGCCTTCCCGCGAAGCCCCGCCCCCTCGTCGATGTCAGCTCCGCCCCCATGGACTCCTCCTCTTTCCTTCGGGCCAGTGGGCTGACTCTCCCGGGCTCTGGAGGAAGGGGCGGTGGGAAGTGGACCGCGGAGTCTTCTTCATCCTCCCGTGACCTCACTGGCCTGCAAAAGCTGAGTGACCGCCTCTCCGAGGACCCCATGACGAAACAGATGGGGTCTCAGACCTTCAGATGGGATTGAACAAGCTCCAGGAGAAGGGCAGCGTGCTGGGTAAAGTGGAGAGGCCCTGGACCAGATGGATGGACACGGGGCGGCGCAGGTTGTGCATAAGGTCGCTATGGATACCTGACAGCAACAACGACGTTGTCTCTCCCCTTCACTCACCTTCCCTCCTTGTTATCCGTTCACCTATGCATCCACCCATTGTTCTTCATCTACTATCCCCCCTTCCACCACCTTCCTACCCATAGATCCATTCATCCATCCTATCCACCTGTCTATCCTACACCCACCTATGTATTCATCTACCAACTCACCCTTCCATCCATCTTCCCACACATAGATCCGTCCATCCATCCACCCATCCATCTATCCATCCATCCATCCATCCATCCATCCATCCATCCATCCACCTATCCATCCATCCATCCA